>QRFJ01003198.1:473031-766911 GCA_006176705.1 Cocos nucifera
TCTTGAGGATAGCAGGAGGCTGAGGGATGGAGACATGATCCTACGCATCGGTAATGGAGCAAGAGTTGCTGCAGTAGCCGTGGGAACATACCCTCTTCGATTACCATCTGTTTAGACTTAGTTTTGAAAGACTGTTATTATGTGCCTGCAGCTAGCAGGAATTTGATTTCTGTTTCATGCTTAGCACTAGAAGGCTATGTGATTACCTTCTTTAAGGACCATTGTAACATTCTTTATGAAAGAAATAAAATTGCAAATGGTTTCCTTATTAATGGTCTTTATCAGCTACATATTGATGTACCTGTTCTAACTATCGAGCAAAACGTGAATGCCAAACGACCTAGGGATAGTCCAAATGATAGATATCTATGGCACCTGAGATTAGGTCATATAGCAGAAGATAGGATCAACAAATTGGAGAAAAATGGGCTATTGAGTCCATTGACTTTCGAGTCATATCCAACTTGTGAATCTTGTCTTCAAGGCAAAATGACTAAACTCCCTTTTGTTGGACATGGGGAAGAGGGCCACAGATCTCCTTGCCCTAGTACATACTGATGTGTGCGGCCCATTTGATGTGCCGGCTAGAGGCAATTTTGTCTACTTCATTACCTTTACCGATGATCTGTCTAGGTATGGGTATGTGTATCTTATGAGACACAAGTCTGAAGCTTTTGAAAAGTTCAAAGAATTCAGACATGAAGTAGAAAAACAAACTGGAAAAACCCATTAAGGTTCTTCGATCAGATCGAGGAGGTGAATACCTTAGCCGGGAATTCCTAGACTATCTCAAGGAAAAATGGCATAGTCTCTCAATGGACTCCACCAGGAACACCTCAACTCAACGGGGTTTCAGAATGGAGAAATCGGACTCTATTGGATATGGTTCGATCCATGATGAGCTTCACAGACCTCCCTGATTTTCTTTGGGGACATTCATTGTTAACTTCAATTTATCTACTGAATAGGGTTCCCTCTAAAACCGTTCCTACCACACCGTATGAGATATGGCACGGTAAGAAACCAAGTCTGAGTCATCTCAGAATTTGGGGTTGTCCGGCTCATGTCAAAAGACAACAAGCGGACAAGTTAGAGTTTAGGTCCTTTAGAGCTCGATTCATAGGATATCCTAAAGAGTCATTAGGATACTATTTCTACATTCCAGAAGACCACAATGTGATTGTGAGTCGACATGCCATCTTTCTTGAAAAATAGTTTATTCAAGATAGCGGCATTGGAAAGCAGATTAAGCTTGATGAGAAAGTCTCACAAGTACAACGAGCTAAGGACCAATTGGAACCAAATCAGGTTGAGCCAATAAGAACACTACCTCCTCCACCTCGTAGATCGGAAAGAGTTTTCCGTCCCCCTGAAAGATACTTAGGTATTATTTCAGAGGAAGTAGAGAAAATGTTCCTCGTAGGTAATGGTGCTCATGGTGATGATCCCAAAACCTACAACGAGGCGATATCAGATATCGACTCCGAGAAATGGCTAGAGGCAATGCAGTCAGAAATTGACTCGATGCACTCAAACCAAGTCTGGACCTTGGTAGATCCACCAGAAGGTATAGTACCTATTGGGTGTAAATGGATCTTCAAGAGAAAGATTGGTGCAGATGGGAATGTGGAGACATTCAAGGCTAGACTAGTGGCAAAAGGTTATAGTCAACGCGAAGGCATTGACTATCAGGATACCTTTTCCCCAGTGGCTATGCTAAAATCCATCCGCACATTGCTTGCCGTTGCAGCCTATTTCGATTACGAAATATGGCAAATGGACGTGAAAACGGCATTCTTGAATGGATATCTTGAGGAAGATATCTATATGGAACAGCCGCTAGGTTTCACATCCAGTGATACTGATCACAAGGTTTGCAAGCTGCAAAGGTCCATATATGGACTTAAGCAAGCATCTCGGAGCTGGAACACTCATTTCAATGATGTGATCAAAAAGTTTGGTTTCATCAAAAATGAAGAGGAACCATGTGTTTTCAAAAAGGTCAGTGGGAGCGCTGTTGTCTTCCTCGTATTGTACGTGGATGACATCCTCCTTATTGGGAATGATATTCCCATGTTGACATCAGTCAAGATGTGGTTGTCCAAGGAATTCTCCATGAAAGACCTAGGTGAAGCATCCTTTATTCTAGGAATTAAGGTCTATAGGGATAGACCGAATAGGATGCTAGGACTTTCACAGAAGATGTACATAGAGGAAGTACTAAAGAGGTTTAGTATGGAAAACTCTAAGAGGGGATTAATACCCTTCAGACATGGTATTCATCTTTCCAAGAAGATGTGCCCTAGCACACCTGAGGAAATAGAACGCATGAGCAAGATCCCTTATGCTTCTGCAATAGGGAGCCTCATGTATGCCATGCTATGTACACGACCTGATATAGCCCATGCTGTGAGTGTCACAAGCAGATATCAGTCAAATCCAGGTGAAGAACACTGGACTTCTGTGAAATGTATCCTTAAGTACTTGAGAAGAACTAAGGATATGATGTTGGTCTTTGGTAATGGAGAACTCCAAGTCCAGGGATACACAGACTCGGACTTCATGTCCGATATAGATGATCGAAAGTCGACATCTGGCAGACTGTTTGTGCTGGAAGAGTTCCAAGCAAACGGTGATACCATCTCATCCGCGATTACCTTGAGAAAGGTTACGTTGAGGTCAAGAGAGTCAACTCCACAGATAATGTGGCAGACCCACTTACAAAGCCGTTGGGCCAACAGAAGATCGAAGCCCACCTTGAGAAGATGGGACTTAGACTTGTAGCCAATTGGCTTTAGGACAAGTGGGAGATTGTTAGATATATGTGCCCTAGAAGCCAGAATTGGCTGACACTTGTAATACACTTCTAGGGGCAAAATTGTAATTTTGACTATAATTAATAAAATGGGTTATTTTCTATCACATATGTGTATTTAGTGTCTGTGATACATCCTTTGAGTTAATGGTAATGATAATTCATATTTTCAAGAGTTGAAAATTTAAGACATGAATAATCATTATTAACTCATAAAATGCTCCCGACCATAGGATCATCACGAGGATGGTGATTGATCCGGAAGGTTGGTGTACAATCGCTTCTCTTTAGTAGATGAGTCTTGAGTCTACGGTGTGGAGACACCGGAGCGAGAGTACAGGTACTCGTTAGAGAACGAGGGCACTGAGCGTGACCACCTCGAGTAGTCATTAGGGAAGTCTACCTTCTCGTCAATGACTGACTCGATGCTGCAGTAGTGTGTCTGGTTCTTTGACCTGAGATGCATCGGCAGTTCACCTTGAGGGTGTTATAGTTTGACTACACCATTACTCGGTCTCCTAGCCATATGGAACCCTGAGGTGTATGTTGGCTATAGCATGTTCATTGTAGGAACTGGATTGCATCAAGATGGAATCTATCTACCTCGGTGGTAGAGGAGTAGCCCTATGATGATCATGAGAATCAAGTCCAGAAGCCCATGGCCATGGCAGAGTGAAATAATAGAAAGAGTTTCTATTTAGATTTTCACATTGGACTCGAATCGAATGATTACATCATATGACAGAGACTAGGGTTTGACGAGTTCACCTTAACCCTAATCTGATCGGGGCTCAAGATAGAAGAACTGAATCACACAGGTAGCTGCACCAAGAGGTTCGCATTCAGCTCTGATGGGTTGCCACCATATACTGCTAGGTGTCACTGGTGGATTTTGGGAGCAATTAGAATGATTTAGATGATCGATCATTCTAGCTGTTCGAATCAGAAGAGTTCTGATCCATCGAAAGGAGTTTCGATGATGTCGATGATAGAGATCATGACATATCCCATTACCATACAGAACTGAACCTAACTGGGTCACACAAACAAGGGTTTGAATCTGGTGATCATCAATTGAACTGATCTAGTTCAATTGATCTGAATGAGATTCAATTAGGTTCAAGGAAATCGTGCTAGCACTCGATTGAACCTAACGTTCTTCTTTTGCTATCATAAATAAGTTGTCCTGTCTGAGCCAAAGGAGTTTGTGCTCAAATCAGAAGGCCTTCTTATGGTCTGACTGGAGGTTGTCCAAGTCAGAAATAGGTTGTCTTATTTGTAAGACATTACCTGCCATTTTTGGTCACCTGCCATTTCTTGTTCTTTGACTTTGGTCAAAAGTCTACCTTTGACTGGTCAAACGTTGACCATTGACCCTTTGACTTTTGACCACATGTCATGCACCTATTGGAGAGCTGGTGGGGGCTTGTCCCCCTGCCAGAACCTGGCAAGGAGATGGGCGCACGCCAAGGGAGGCGTGAGCCCAAGTTGGAGGCGCCATGGAGTCCTTGTTGGACAAGGACTCCATCTCCTTTTTAGGATTCCAATGAGAGTTCTTCTAAGAATCCAGTTTGACTGGTCCTTAGGCACTCTCCTAAGTAGGAATCCAGGGGACTCTAATCCCACCAATCAGATTTAGATCTGATTTCACAAAGGGTTGTGATTGGTTGGGAGGAAGATGACTTGGATCACGCTTAGTCTATAATAAGAGACCCAGCGCCCAACTCAAAAAAATAATCAAGAAGCAATCTTCCCACGCCCCAAGGCTGCCTCTCTCCCCTTTCTCCACGCCAATACTCTCTTCTCCCCTTGCTCTCCACGTCCAAAAGTGTTTTGGATTTGGATTGGTGCGATTTAGATCAAGAGAAAGGAGATCAAAAGCAAGAAGGCTGCGCTGCTGCGAAGAACGACTGCAGATCTTCAAAAGGAGTTTTGAAGATCCTCCAGATCAGATCCAGATCTGATTTTTGGAGGCGTGATAGAGAAGAAGAGGATCTCCAGATCCAGCCCGAGTGGATACCGGTAGAGGCCAGGCGCTTGCGTGGCTTGATCCAGAACCTTCCGCTGCAAACAGGATCATCAACAGGGTAATAGGATTACCCTATTCAGGTAAATTGAATGTGATTTAATTTATCCTTTTCATTTAATTTTTATTAAATAAATAAGAATCAGATCTGAAGCATCCCTGATCTGATACAGATCTAAGAGAAAATTTTTTGAAATATATCTCTTGATCTGATCAGATCTGAACGAACCTGGTCAGGGAAATCAGGATTTCCCTTCAGATCTAACCTAGGATTCATGGATCTGATTACAAATCTAGAAATAATCAAGTATACAAGAGTTGGTGATCATATCATCTTGCATGGATAGACGATCTCCATGATTTGATTATCTAAATCTAATCGAGGTTCACCTTCAAGCCATATACGCATCCAACCTCTATCGGTATCCACTCAGGTTCAAATTTGGATATCTTTTTTGGCTTGATCTAACTTTGATAAAATCAAATTTGGATCTTCTAGATCTATCTTTGATTGGATTGTTGGTAGCACTTCGATCAACAAATGATCGAATCTTCTTCTTCCTGTGCGAATAGTACTTTGATCTTTTAAAGTTTGAATCAACCCAACTCTTGGGCATGGAAGACAGAGGAAGAGAGAGAGGAGAGAGGAGGCATAGAGGAGGAGAGGAGCAGGGCTTCGCACTTGGAAAATGCAATGCTAAACTATTTGGTAAGGTCCCAAATTTATAGAAATGGAAACCTAGAGTTCTAGATCTTTAAGTCTTTGATCGGATCAAAGACCTTAAAGTAGAAGGACTCTCTAAAAATATAGGGCGCCCCATCTAAATTTTTTCATGTATTTTGTCGAACAAAATCAATATAGGGCACGCGTCATCTTATCAAATAAGATAGTTGGTGCCTAGATATCCTCTCTCATGAGTTTGAATTAAATTGAACACTTTGACTCATTCAAACTCAGTTTAAATCTAATAATCTTTGTTAAAATTTAAACACCTCATCTCTATCTACTATAGGCGCATGCCAGAAGGAAGCGAGGGACATGCACCTCTTTCTCTCTCAGATATTTGAGGGTGCACGCCCCTAGAGGAATTTTAGGGGGCATGCGCCCCTCTCCCCTTGTGCATGAAGACCAAGTCAAAGATGGAGGCACCAAGAGTTGGCGCCCCCTCATCCTTATCTTCTTATGAGATTAGGATAAGGCCAATAAATGGTGTCTAGATAAGCCAAATCTTGTTTGACTCAGCCCAATCTAATAAGAAATTCAATGCAAGAGACATTAGGTTTAATCATATGCTAGCACGATATTCTTGAACCTAATAGGATCAAATTCAAATCAATTAAACTGTATGAGTTCAATTGAAAACATTCAAAGCTAAATCTTTGTTTGTGTGGCTCCATAGGTTTAATTCTGTATGGTAATGAGATATATCATGATTTCTATCATCGACATCATCGAAATATCTTTCAATGGACTAAAACTTTTTTTAATTCATCCAATTAAAATTATCGATCATCAAGATAATTCTAATTGATTCCATAATCTACTAGTAATACCTAGCAGTATGTGGTGGCAACCCATCAGAACTGAATAAGAATCTCATGATGCAGTTATCATGTGATTCAATTCTTCTATCATGAGTTCCAATAGGATCGAGGTTAAGGTCAACTTGTCAAACCTCATACCTGTCATATAATAGAATCAATTGATTCGAGTCTGATTGTGAAACTCTAATAGAAATTTATTTTTATTATTTTATACTACCATGGCCATGAGCTTTAGGACTCAATCTCATAATTATCATAGGACTACTACTCCTCTACCGAGATTGATAGATCCCATCTTGATACGATCTAATTTCTATAATGAATATGCTATAACCAACATACACCTCAGAATTTCATATGGCTAGAAGATCGAGTTATGGTGTAGTCAAACTATAATTAACATCTTCAAGGTGAACTATCAGTACATCTCAGGATAAAAAATTAGACACATAATTGCAGTAATGAGCAAGTCATTGACGAAAAGATAGACTCTCTTATGACTGCTCGAAGTTGATCATGCTCAATTTTTTTATTTTCAATAAGCACCTATACTTTTGCTCCGGTATTTCTATACCATAAATTCAAGACTCATCTATTTTATAAAAGCGATCGTACACTAATTTTCTGGATTGATCACCATCCTCGTGATGATCCTATGATTGAGAGTAGTTTATGAGTTAATTATGATAACACATGTCTCAAATTCTCAATTCTTGAAAATATATATTATCATATCCATTAATCCAATGGATGAATCACAGACATAATTAATACAAATATGATTAAAAAAATAATACATAATTTTATTTATAAATCAAAATTTACAAATTATGCCCTTAGAAAGTATTATGGCCAATTTAGCTTCTAGGGCATATATCTAACACTTCTCATCTGTTTGTGGACTTTGCTTAACTACTATTTAGGTGAGGTTTTTTGGCTTAAACTATATCTCACCAATCTACCTTTATATTATTTCAATTCTAGCATTGGTTACTACTCCATGGCTCAACCCATCATTATTAAGCTCAATTACTCCAACCATTAGGCATTTCTCTCCTCGACATTATTATTGCCCTCTTTATCTTCCCATCCATCTTCAAATATGCCAAATTTACCATAAATACTCTATTACCATGCCTTCTAATCCAATTAGAGAGAAAGAAGAATTTTCTTAACTTGCTTAACTCAAATCCCTCAAAAACTTTAGAAAAAGATGGAAAGATTGGCAAAAGTAGGGTTTACATCCTATTTTCTTTCTTTGATGATGAATAAATTGAGATGCACAATATTTGTTTATAGTTATGGGTTATATCTTTGTATAATTTAGATTAGATTGCTCTCTTAGTTCGAATAAGACTAATTATTTTCAAAATAGATATAACTAATGGAAAAAATACAAAAAAAAAAACATTCAGAGTAAATAGATCTAGACTTTTACATTAATTTTATTTTCAATCGCTCTATCTAATTCTTTCTAAATTAGGAGAAACATTGGATCAACATCTTTTTAGAAAGAAAATTATCAATTTGAAAGGTCCATTTAGGGGCTCAAACAGTGGAATTTAAGCCTAATCTCTAGTTGCATCATATTTTTTAGGGATGACATTATGTCGTAGATCTTGAAAAATAATGTGATTAAAAAATATCATTTCAGTTAAGCATTGTATGGCCAAATTATGGCTTTTTAGATTATGTCTAGCCCTACATATAGTAGCTAAATTAGTTTGTATTAAGTCTAGTGACCCTTTTGATCATTCTCCCAGACCTTTTGAACCGCTAACTCTATTGTAGGAAGAAGAGAGGGAAATATCTTCATTTTTTATCATCATTACCAATATAAACACATAGGAGACCATCTCTTGTAAAAAAAAAACAAAAAAGAAAAAAAGAAAAAAAGAAGGAAAAGTGAAATAAAAAGGAAGAAGTGGAGAGAGATGAATAGAACAAGAGAAGAAAAGGATGAATGAAAGGAGGGGGGTTCCTCCATTATAAAAAATTCGAAGAGCCTAGCTAGAGACTACAGACTCTCTCTCTAGGAAAGACTTGAGAGATAAGAAAATGGTTATAAACTTGGACTAACTTAATAAAAAGATAGATCTCATAAAAGAAGTGGATGGTTTTGTAAATTGGCTCTCTGATATAATAAGATGCAAATAAGTGTACTTAGGTATATTTGTGTTGTGAGAATGTCATGGCCCAAACCCAACACCTAAGTCGACCATGTCACATGGCCGCATACTCTCTAAGATAAAACTCAAGAGAATACATAATGCCCAAAAATGCATTAGAACATCAATATCAATGAATAATAATTATCTCAATTTATCACAAATAACATAACTTATACAACTATAAATTCAATCATTCGATCGGTATCAATGATACTCTATCTATTCATTCTTTTATCCATGATCCTAACCATAGCTAAGTATTAAACATCCTGCATCTTAGAAAGAAAAAGAAAGTGGTGCAAGTATTACAACCCAATAAGAATTCCCTCACACCTATATTAATATAATAATAATAATAATAATAATCAAATAATTATTAATTATTTAAATTCTAAAACCATAAAACATTATGATCATAAAATATACACCAAAAACATATATTTTTGTGTACAAATCATATCAAATAATTATCTTAAATTAATAAATATTTATCCCTATTTAAATTTTTTTACTTTCTTTCTCACCTCATGTGCACGGCTCATGCAGGTCCACCTGCTATAGACTAGATCATTATATTTTCTCTCATTTAAAATAATTTATCCTTAAAATTGATATAGTTATAAGGTTTCAAAGGGTTGAAGATACTCAATCTTTATCTCAATCCTCAATTTAAGTAACCTCCCTTCTATCTATAATTTGAATTAAATTCTCTCCATCATATATATAACACATATTTCTAGTCCATAGTGGGGCATCATAGCACAATATTTTTGATTTATGGTGGCAATAATAGTACCACATTTCTAGCCTATGGTGGGGCATTAACAAGTCCTACACTTCTAGCTTATGGTAGTATATTGATAATATCCAAAGTACCATAACCTACCATTCAGATATATAATTTAATTACATTTTTATTAAAGTAAATATAACTCAAGATCATACTCTTTCACAAAATTCAATGCATGTAAGTACCAAAGTCTACATAAATCAGAAGTAATATATGATACATAAACAATAAAGAACTATATATATCAAATAGATAAGTATATAATGAGCAGTTATTATATACCATGCAAAGTAAAATCACTGAGATACAAAAATAGCTTATATAAATAAATGATCAATATTCAAGAATTCTTATTTTTATTGATGACAAACTCAACTTAGTCCATACTTCGATTTAAGAAATAGAGTATACAATATCCTGCTCAATACTTTCTTACTTAGATGGTGGCTTCTCTAGAGAATCAAGTCCAAACATCAAAATAAAAATCATAAAGTAAAAATCAGCAATCTTGAACCTTTTACTACAGTCTACTGAGGATCTATCATCAGGTCTCTTGAATTCTTTTCACTCAAATCCTTGATCAACCAGAGAAAGAAAAAAAGAGAGAGGAGAGAGAAAATAAGAGGGAAGGCTTTCTCTTTCTTTCTCAAAATAAAGGAAGGTGAAGAGAAGAGACTAATCTAGGATGGTGCTGGTCAGAGGAGGGCAATCCACGATGGTGGTGGTTGCAGCAATAACCCATAATGGTGACTAAATTGCAACCACACGCGGTGATGGTGATCGACTTGATAAAATAAGAAATACGAAAATAGGAAAGACACTATTCCATGAGATTTGACAATCAACTAAGGCAAATCAAACCTCTAATCAGTACTTTGAGACTAAATATAAAAGAAAGAAGAGGTATTTGTGCTTCACTTCTACTCTGGTGAGAAGTCATGGCTTGATGAATGGAAAATCTCCAAAAAATCCTCCATAGAAGGGCTCAATTTACCCTCTAATTAAGGAATCTTTGAAGATTGATGTTGGAGAGAAGATGGGGGTTGCTTTTATAGATAAAAAATAGGATTTAGAGAAGAAAAGTATGGCTTTAGAGTCCACCTGATGGGATAGGAAAAGATAGACTCTTAACAATAGTCCGCTTCTTCCATCCTATATACAAACTGCATGAAATTTTTTTTCCCTTGCCTCATGTGGAAGGCACATGTGGTCCATTTAGTTCAAGCTAGGTTACCACATAGATTGTATTTTATACATTCTATTTGTTAAATATTTTTCATATCTTTTCCTCATGGAAGTTTCTATTTATTGCTTTAATTAGTTCTAATTATTGTTTGTGCATTTCTTCAAAGCACTTTATCT
Source organism: Cocos nucifera (assembly GCA_006176705.1). Lineage (NCBI taxonomy): Eukaryota > Viridiplantae > Streptophyta > Magnoliopsida > Arecales > Arecaceae > Cocos > Cocos nucifera. The sequence continues at coordinate 483,741 of QRFJ01003198.1, forward strand.
ACTTTCCCTTTAAATAAAAAGAGAAACAGTACCAATTTTTTCTTCATAATATTAGTTTCAACCTAAGTTCGTAAAAATAATGTTTTGGCTATAAATAATGATCAGTTATATTTATTATCATTTATAATTTTCTAAATGTCTAGTCTTCTAATGAATTTGATGATTATGTTTCTCAACAACTTGGTAGTTTTATTCTTGTTGATTTTATTGAAATGCTATTTTTGATATTAAAGTAATCTTTCTTTTTCAATTTAGTGGCTCTTGATGATGAATCATTTTAGGATTATAATAGGTAAAAAAATTTGTAAACTGTATTCATCAATCCTCAAAGGAATAAATCAGGAAGAAGAAATTATATTTCAACATTGCATGAGACAAGCATAAGAAATATCTTAATCTTGGTGGCTGATTTTTTATAAATATTTCCTTTATTAGTGATATTCACTATAACAAAAATTCTTATGAAGGATATTTGTATGTGCTACTATAAGCAAGAAAGAATGCCATAAATATTTTTACTAGCATTTTGCTACAACCTAAGATAGTGTCAGCAATTAATTACTGGCAATTTTGGGAACTCCCAATAAAAATTTTTATTTTTATGGTAATAAAAAATGGCCTTAAATACTCAATTCCCGCATTTTTTTAAAAAAAATTTATAGTATTTATATATGCCGATAATAAACTATATCTGAGACATTAGAATATGCTAGTAAAAGTTTATATACTAATAGGATTCATATATGCCATTAAATATATATTTCATTAGGTATTACTAGCACTTTTATATGTTGATAATAAGAGACATGCTGGTTTTTGTACAAAATATCACTATTTAATTTAAATTACAACAATAATCTTCCATATTTTTTGATATTATGCAATAACCATAAATTCATTATTTAGCAGCACTTTTGTAAATGCTTTCAAAAATTTAGATGATATATAGTAAAGATGATTTTCATAGCTAATAAAAGATTATCCTGAAAATTGAAGATATTTTTATATTTAATTCTTATAATATTAATTACAATCTTATAGTATAAATAATAAATTTTGATTATATTTGAGAAACTATCATGATAGTCGATACGTTTAGCATATTGTGGTACTAGGAACATCATTTCATGATCAAAATGCTTCATTGGAATTAATGTTTTCTTACATTTTATTTGCAAAAAGTAAATAGATTTTTGATTCTTGACATTAAGGAATCCAAACCATTAAAGAATAATTATGAATGAACCATAGAGTTCAAATTAAAATATCATATTCCCACAATCATGTTTCGGTTTTGTTTTTATGGTTTGAACCTACAAAAGAGTAAACCAAATTATATGTTAAAAGCAGGGAAAGCCAAAAAAAAGATCATTAAAATTGTTCGATCAATCCTCTATTTACGAATAACATACAAAATATTAGAGGAATAATAATAAGTTAGATTGTCATTCCAATTTGACTATCATAAAATAATCAAAATACAAAAATAGAAGTATATAAGTTAAAGGCCAAGTAGCTTTAGACCAACAATATCCCTAATAATTTTGTAATTGCCATATTTTCTTATCAGAGGTTCATCAAGCTCTATTAAATAATAATCAATATTTTCTAGAATTCAAAGTTTAATGCTATCTCTGTTGGAAAATATGCAGAATTTCATACATACATTTCGAAACTTTTTCGAATTTAGAAGCAGCAGAAAACATAGATTAAATAATTTAATTTAATTATGCATATGATCTAATCACTAAATCCTACATCTAGGATCTATGAGATGTCAAGATGCAATCATAAATCTAAAAATAAATTAAGCATGGTTGGTATTGATCAAATCAATACCTAGATCTAGAATTATTCTAGAAATCCTAGATCGAATCTAGGTTAGTAAAGAGATCAGATCTTTTATCTTTATGCAGGTCGAGAACACCGTAGTTAAGTTTCATTATTATCCTTGTTGCTTAGAGTCGCACATACATCCAATCTCTACAGGTAATCTATACGAAGCTGCAATACAGATCGAAGATTCGTTGAATGAAGATCCGCTCAAAGTGCTAACTTCTTATGGATCCCTCCTAATGGTTAATCAAAAAAATATTCTTCAGATCTCTTGGATCCTCTAAGAGATAAAGAATATAAGAAGGATTGAGAAAAAAATCTAACTCTTGAATTTTCCAAAAATCAAAAAATAAAAGGTTCAAAAACTATTCTAAGAGAAGACAGATCTTCTCTTTTAATACATCAATTTTTGATGTCTCGAATGCATCATCATGCCAAGATAAGAGAAGACTTTCTTCTCAATTATTTCTTCACACTTCTAGATCTCTTTTTCTCTAATTTTTCTTATGAAAAAATCATACAAAAATTAAGAAGAAATGATTCTCAAAAGAACCTTTAGAGAAAACTATTTTCTCTTCTCTTTCTTCTCATCAGGACATGATCAAATCATGTCCAAAAATAATCACCATACCCCAACTCCTTGGAGCATCTATCCACCATGCCCTCTCCCTTTCTCTCTCAGATTTTTCTCATAGAAAAATCTTATACAAAAAAAAAGAAAGAAAAAACTTGAAAGAAAAACACAAGAGAAGACAATCTTCTCTTACCTTTGTCTCTTCAAGACATCAATGATTAATGTCTTAATGATGGCCTTTCTTCCATGAAACTTGGCACTCCAAATCTCCATGCCCTCTTCCACATTTCTTCTTAGATTTGCATGAAAAAATCCCCATGATTTTGATGCCCATATATAACATATAGGAGGAGTCCCAAAGGAATTAAACTCTAGGTCAAAGACCTAGTCAAACCCAATCAAACAAGGTAGTTAAGGGGGCATCGAACTCTTGGACGTCCCCCCTCATATGATGCACACACAAAAGAAAATAATGGGCAAACAAAAAATAGGGGTGTGGGAAATTATGGTGCAAAGAAGGGAGAAGGTGTTTTGAGAGTTTGGGACTCTATCAAATAGAGTTCTAATCCAAACCTCTTTCCAAGTTTGACTAATTCAAACTTGTTTCCAAAACAATCTAATTGAGGATGTGGGAACCAAGCTTAGCATGAGAAAACTCATGCACAAGCCAAGGGTTGGCAGAAAAATATTTGTGGCATGGATTCTTTTAGGTGGCGCAAGGAAAGGAGTCATAGTCTAACTAGGACTCTCCTATTTTGACTAGGTCAAAATCTTTTGAACCCAAATCAAAATATTTTTGAGTCAATCTAATTAATAAGAAATTCTAATTTAATTAAGAATTTAATTAAATTATATTTAATTAAATTTAAATTAAATTTAATTTAATTTTTAATTAAATTAAAAATTAGGTGCACTCAAGTTCTAATTGAACTAAGACTTATTCTTTCTTATAATTGACTTATCCAATAAACTAATTAGACTTAATCTAATTAAATTTAAATTAATTTTAATTAAATTTAATTTAATTAAACTTGATCTTAGGCCCATTGCTCAATCAAATTGAGCCAATTAGCGATCTAATTGCTAATCGATTCTCCTGCAATACTTGCATTAGGTCAAACATTAATCGTATTGATTGTTTGACCTTAGAATGATTCTCAATCATCGATCAACTATCCGATCAGATAATAACCTCTTATGTATGTGACCCCATAGGTTTAAACCTAAGCTAGTAGCATAGAAACTAATTTTTGTATCAATCAAAATGACCATCTAGCAATGGTACCCGACGTTTGAATAGGTCAAATATATGCAAAATAATATTCTTAGAATCCTGATCTATGATTACCATATAATTCATTCATATGACCAATAATGCTCAAGATGACTTTGAGTTAGCTGTCGATGCTCATACAAGTCATCCATATTATATTTTAAAGTTTACAAATCTTATGACTCCTTACGAGGATTATCCAGGCCTAGATTTTGCTAAATTAAAATACAGCAAGACATTCACTTTCTGAAATTAATCAAAAATGGTCAATCCCATCTTGACTCACACACCGACTCTATAAGTACTTGACTGTACCTAAAAATTTTTCAAATTTATATTAAAAATATAGATAGTCCAGCACCAAAGTACAGTGAGTTGCTTGTAAGTCATCATGATGATCTCAAATCAGAGGGACACTTATAACCATTGACCTTAGCTAGCTACTCTTGATAGTAGAGTGCTATATTGATTATGTTCAGTACAGATGTACTCCTACATCTTACTTAGATGTCATACCAGTATCTCCACACCACTTGGTTATGAGGACAACCAATGCATATGACATACAGCGATCTACACTCGATAAGTTATCATTCTTATTAACAACTTATCATTTGATCATGAACAATTTAAGAACCATTCGATAAATTTTTATTTATCAATTGATTGTGGTTCTAAGAACTTCATCATAACTTATGAGTTTATTTAAGAAAGATAGAACTTTTATGATGAATAAGCCAAATAATAATTATTATTTGATAATTCATATACCAATTTTAATTATCTACAACTTAGATGATTGACTTTAGAATATATTTTTTAATAACTTTCACTTGGACTAAAGTCAATTAAAATAATATCAAATATCCTATCTCCTACTTGAGATAGTCGAACTCCTTAGTTTTGAGGCTTTGTCAAATAGGCCGGTCAAGTTCTCCTTTTCCATCGATCTTCTAAAGATCGACTTTATCCTGATCTAAAATCAAAGGTGATAGTGATGCAGAATATACTGATCTTTTAGTTCTTTAGCCTGGGCTATGACTTCAGTGTTAGATAGGATGGGACCATCTTTTAAGGTGCCACTCCAAACCTGCTAATAAATCTTAGCAATTGCATAGCCAACATAGTAGCATCAGATGCCATGATGTACTCTACATTATTAATAGAATAGGCTACAATTTTTTGTTTGAAACTTTTTTAGTAGATTGCTCCTTCTATTAGGATAAATTCATAATCCGACACTCTCTTGCTGTCATTTTTATCTAACTAAAACTAGAATCAAAATATTCCACATGTTTTATGTCAGTTTCTCCATATATGAATCATTGGATATTAGTATTTTTCAAATACTTAAGGATTATTCCTACAATTTTTTAGTGATTCTCATCTGGATCAAATTGATATCTGCTCAGTACCTCTAGTGAGTATACCATGTCAGGTCTAGTACATGAAGAAATAAGATAATAGCTAAATCTTTATTTTTTATAATGCTGGAATGTCATTTTCGATTAAGAGAATATCCTCCACAGATAATACAAGAAATAACAATACAGAACTATTCGTCCATTTATAGATGCAGGATCCATCTTCGTTTATAATGAAGATGTACGTTCAAAATGCATGTAGCCAAATGGGCTTTATAGGTCTATACCTTCTCGTCTGTGCCACTCTAATCTTTTTGAAAATCTATTTGCACCCAATGAATTTTATCCCTTCAGATGGATTAGCTAGTGTCCACACACTATTGATCTTCATGGACTTCAATTTAGATTTCATGATTTCAAGCTACTTTTTAAAGTCAGACCTCTGCATAACATCCATATAGGTGATCGAATCCTTATTGTTCTCATCAAGCTAAATAGGATCACTATCTCAGATCTAGATACCGAAGTATCTATTTAGCTAATACGGTACTCTATCGAATCTCCTTAAAGATGCCAAATTAATAGGCTTCGAATTTGATCTAATCAAATCCAATTTTGTAGGTTTAATAGGTTATGTCAGTTTACTCTACTGGTCAAACTTCCTCTAGTTCAACTTTAGTGGTATCAGTTTCTTTTCTAAGAAACTTTCTTTCAAAAAGAATGCCTTACTGCTAAGAACAAGTTTTTGTTCTTCAGCATGGTAGAAATAATAATCCTTAGTTTTCTTGGGATACCCTATAAACTTACACCTATGGGACTGGGCTCCAATTTTATCTATGTTCAAATATTTGACGTAGACCTGATACCCCCAAACCCGAAGGTAAGAGAGTCTAGATCCATATCTCATATGGAGTAGTTATGATAGATTTACTTGAAATAATTTTCAGAGTAAAATAATTAGTCTCAAGAGCTTAATCCTAAAATAGGTAGATTAGTAAACCCCATCGTGGATCAAACCATATCTAAAAAAGTTAGATTTCTCCTTTCTCATATACTATGTTCAAAAAGTAGTCCACTGAGAGAGAATTCTATTCTCTCCTAGATATGTCAAAGACTCACTGGATAAGTATTCGTCTTCTTGATCTGATCGAAGAGTTATAATATATTTTTTAGTTTATCTTTCTATTTCATTATGAAATCTGTTGGGGATAAACTCTGCTCCTGCCAAAGTCCAGTCTGATGCTTAGCCTAATATAATTGGTAATCATAGAAAAGCTTTGATCGAAAATTCTCCTTCAGTCCAAATTTCTCCTTCAGTCGAATTTCTCTAGGAGCCGAACTCCTTTCAAACTTCTCCTTCAGTCAAATTTCTTCAGGAGCTGAACTTCTTCCGGACTTCTTCTTTAATCGGATTCCTTCAAGAGCCGAACTTCTTCTTTAGTCGAATTCCTTCAGCAGCCGAACTCCTTCCGAACATCTTCTTCAGTTGCATTTCTTTAGGAGCCGAACTCCTTCCGGACGTCTCTTTTAGTCGAATTCCTCAGGACATCTCCTTCAATCGGATTCCTTCATGAGCCAAACTTCTTTCGGACATCTCTTTCAATCGAAATCCTTCAGGAGCTAAACTTCTTCCAGACTTCTTCTTCAGTCAAATTTCTCTAGGAGCTGAACTCCTTAGGGACTTCTCCTTCAATCGGATTCCTCCAGGAGCCAAACTTCTTTTGGACTTCTCCATCAGTTGAACTCCATCTAGATTCCTCCAATGGATTACTTTCAGATTTTAAGTAGTATTCCTCTCAGATGATCCTCTCTAGCCATATTTTCTTTAAGAGTCCGAACTCTTCTGGAATTGATATATATCAAAGCTCTTCACCAACCAACACCTGCTTTTTTTGAACTTTGACTATTAAATCTTAATGAACGGGCACCTCATGACAACGAACATCGGACGGTTATGATTGTCATTTATCAGTCTTCTATAGGCAATCCCACTATCGAATGGTTACGACTATCATTTATCAGTCTACTACAGACGATCCCACTATCAGACGATTATGACTATCATTATCAGTCTACTATGGATGACACCTCTCTCCATAATAAATTCTACATAACTCCGAATGGTCCATAATCGAACGGTTATGGTTGTCACTATCAGTCTGCTCCGAACTTCGTATATAAAAGGGATCCTCCAGATACGTTTTCTCTAAGCTCTCTTTTTTTTCCAAAATTTTATTGAATTCTTGCTTGAGCACTACATTTTTATTGACCAGAAGAGCTGACTTGATCATCGAAGGATCCTGTCGGAGCCACCACCATCGATTTTGGATGAAATTTTATTTTGTAGGTCACCGATGATGACCTCTTTTTTTTTCAACTCTAGCTCAATCCGACGTCAACCAGATTCTGCACCAACAGGATTGGCGCTAGAGAAAGAGCTTTCTATTTTTGAGATATTCTTATTCTTAAAGGAGTGCTCAGTTGATCCTATAGATCTTTTTTTTTAAGATTCATCTCCATCCTCTTCCTTAATCTCAAAAAATACCTTCAAAGAAGGCGACTACTCAGAGATCTATCACTTCTATCATCAGATCTGAGCTAGATCTATCCACTCCTACTCCATCACCGATGCTTCAACCTCCTCCTCCACTAGCGGCTATGATAGATCCGAAGTAGTTTAACCTTCTGATGCAGTGGGTTTAGGGCCTCACCAAAATGGTGCAGGCCATGCAGCAGCCCTCGATGGTGATTCCATCAGAAAATCCATCATCAGAATATCAAAAATTGATTCCAAAGAGGATCACTTGGGCTAGCATACCCGTCGCCCCTAGGAAGAAAAAATAAAGAGCAGAAGATCCTTGTTTGGATCATGACTCTTCTCCAGAAGAGACCTTTCCTATCTATAATCAGAAGCCTTCCAAAATCAGCGATCGAGATGACGTCCTCAATCAAAAACTATGAGAGATGGATCGATGGATTGAGAAACTCCATCACATTGTCCTGGCTCACCATGACGACGTCCACATCAATCCTTCTTTTTCTTTCTGAATTATGTAAGAGTCCATTCCATCGAACTTCAAGCTTTCCCAATTTGAAAACTATGACGGAACCTCTAATTCGATCGATCATCTAGAGGTCTTTCGGACCATGATGCTGCTTCATGGTGCACCAGATGCCATCTTATGTCGAGCTTTTTCATCTATCTTAAAAGGAGCAGCAAAAAATTGATACTCGATATTGAAGTCGAGTACGATCTTTTTCTTTGATCAGATGAGTCATCAGTTTGCGGCTTACTTCATCAGCAATCGACGTCTGCGTCAAGATTCAAATTTTTTGATGAATATCAAGCAGAAGGAGAGAAAATCTATCCGAGCTTATGTCATCCAATTTAATACTATTACATTGGAGGTTCGAAATCTGAACCAGTCTGTTACAATGGCCATGCTCAAGGACGGCCTTCAGAAGAATGATTTGCTGTTCTTCCTGAAGAAGAAGTATCCCAAAAATTTTATCGATTTGCTAGCTTGGGCTGAAGGATATGTTCGAACCGAAGAAGCCTTCAAGTTGAAGGCTGCAGATGATGGAGAACTGAATGAAGTTCGGCCATGCTCACGGACCCCTCCAAGCGCAAGCGAGTTCGAACTCCTCCTCAAGCTCATCATCAAAGAATTCCCGATAGAAGGATACGACGAAGTTCTTTTCCTAGAAGGTTTCACAACTACGCTCCCCTCAATGCTCCATAGATGTCGGTCTAAAATAAGAGAAGATCGATCGAAGGCACTGCTATAGCCAGAACCATCAAGAAGGGAGGAACAATAAGAAGATCAGCCATCTTTCGACATCATCAACACTATCTCTAGGGGACTTAGTACTTCGGTGAGCCGCTATCTCTCAGTCTCAGATTCAGAAGAAGCTTGCTCTAAATTGGGAAGGACCCTACGAGGTCACGGAAGTCGTCCAACCCAGGACATACTACTTGAAGGAACTCAAGGGGCAGACCTACCTCGATCATGAAATTTGGAAAATCTACGAATGCATTATCGATAATTTGATTATAATGAAATCTTCCTACTCCAACATCCTAATCTTTGTTGTGTATCAATGATAAAGGAGGACTACCCCACGAACTTAATTTCACAATAAATATAGTTCATTAGGAACATAAGGAGAACCTCATCCTAACGTGAGCAAAATCGAAGACCCCATTCATTTTAGACGAGATGAGGAAAGAGGCCCTGACAACAGTCCTAATGTGCCACTATAGCCCGTTAGAAATAGGAGGAAAACCTCATCCTAATGAGAGCAAAGTCGAAGGTCTCGTTCATTTTAGATAAGATGAGAGAAGAGGCCCTGACAATGGTCTTAAGGTGCCCCTACAATCCATTAGAAATAGGAGAAGAACTTCGTCCTAACGAGAGCAAAGTCGAAGACCTCATTCATTTTAGATAAGATGAGAAAAGAGATCCTGACAATGGTCCTAATGTGCCCCTATAATCCATTAGAAATAGGAGGAAAACCTCATCCTAACGAGAGCAAAGTCGAAGACCTTATTCATTTTAGACAAGATGAGGGGAGAGACCCTAACAACAGCACTAAGATGCCCCTATAGTCCGTTAGGAACAGGAGGAGAACCTCATCCTAACGAGAGCAAAATCGAAGACCTCATTCATTTTAGACGAGATAAGAGAAGAGATCCTGACAATGATCTTAAGGTGTCCCTACAGTCCGTTAGGAATAAGAGAAGAATCTCATCCTAATGTGAGCAAAGTCAAAGATCTCCTTCATTTTGGATGAGATGAGGGGAGAGGCCCTGACAACGGCCCTAATGTACCCCCATAGCCCGTTAGAAATAGAAGGAGAACCTCGTCCTAATATGAACAAAGTTAAAGACCTCGTTCATTTTAGACGAGATGAGGGGAGAGACTCTGATAATGGCCCTAAGGTGCCCCTACAGTCCGTTCGAAATAGGAGGAGAATCTCATCCTAACGTGAGCACAATCGAAGGCCTCATTCATTTTAGACGAGGTGAGAGGAGAGGCCCTATCAATGATCCAAATTTGCCCCCACAAATCATGTTAGAAATAGGAGGAGAACCTCATCCTAACTTGAGTAAAGCTGACGACCTCATCGATATAAGACAAGATGGAGGAAGAGACCCTATCGATGCCTCTGACATACCTCCGTAAGTCATGATAAGAACAGAAGGAAAGTCTCATCCTAACATGAGCAAAAATCAAAACCTCATAGACCAAAGGCATGGAGAAGGAAGAAGCTCGGTGGAGAATCCTTACATGTATTTTTTTCATGACAACCTGGCTATGTCAAATGCGAAAAGCAGAACCTTATCCTAATTTGTAGAAAAGATCCTAGTTTAACGTCTACAACGAGCTCAACGTCTACAATAAGCATTTCATAAGAAGATGATAGAGAGAAAAATGAGTCTCAGATTTTTGAACTGGTTCGAGCACCTTTGCGATAGGTTCAAACGAGCCAGAAGCGAGCTCGTCGAAGAAAAGATCGACTACAACATTAGATGGTCCTGCATCCACGTCGTCTTTCTCCTCCTCCAAAAAGCTGAGGTCGAGCTTGGGGACTTCGGTCGTCACCTTTTTTTTCTTTCTTCCTTCAAATTTTGAATTTAATTTCGAACTTGAAAGTAGGAAGACTATTGTTGGAGATAAACTCTGCTCCGATCGAAGTCCAGTCTGATGTTTAGCTTAATATAACTGGTAATCATAGAAGAGCTTCGATCAGGAATTTTTCTTCAGTCTAAATTTTTTTTCCAGTCGGATTTCTTCAGGAGCCAAACTTCTTTTGGACGTCTCCTTCAGTCGGATTCCTTCAAGAGCCGAACTCCTTCTGAACTTCTTCAGTCAAATTTCTTCAGGAGTCAAACTCCTTTCGAACTTCTCCTTCAATTGAATTCTTCTAAAGGCTGAACTCTTTTCAGAATTCTCCTTCAGTTGGATTCCTGTAGGAGCCAAATTTCTTCTAGACATCTCCTTCAGTCGAATTCCTTTTGGAGCCAAATTTCTTCTGAACGTTTCTTTCAGTCGGATTTCTTCAGGAGCCAAACTCCTTTCGAACTTTTCCTTCAGTTGGATTCCTTCAGGAGCTGAACTCCTTTCGAACTTTTTCTTCAGTTGAATTTCTTCAAGAGCCAAATTCCTTCTGGACTTCTCCATCAGTCGAACTCCATCTAAATTTCTTCAGTGGATTACTTTCAAATTTTAAGTAGTATTTCTCTCGGATGATCTTCTCTAGTCGTATTCTCTTTAGGAGTTCGAACTTCTCTAGAATTGATATATATCAAAGCTCTTCACCAACCAATGCTTGCTTCCTCCAAACTTCGACTATTAAATCTTAACGAACAGGCACCTCATGATAATGAACAATGGATGGTTACGACTATCATTTATCAGTCTGCTATAGACGACCTCACTACCGGATGGTTATGACTATCATTTATCAGTCTGCTACAGGTGATCTCACTACCAGACGATTATGACTGTCATTATCGATCTACTATGGACGATATCTTTCTTCATAATAAATTTTACATGACTCCGAGTGGCCCACGATCGGATGGTTATGGTTGTCACTATCAGTCTGCTCTGAACTCCATCTATAAAAGATACCCTTCAGATATATTTTTTCTAAGCTCTTTTCTTCTTCCCAAAATTCTACTAAATTCTTATCTGAGTACTCCATTTCTGTTGGCTAGAAGAGCTGACTTGATCGTCAGAGGATCCTACCGGAGCCACCACCATCGACTCTGGATGAAACTTTATTTTGCAAGTCACCGACGGCGACCTCTTCTTCTCCAACTTCAGCTCGATCCAACGTCAATCAGATTCTGCACCAATAAAATTATTTAAATATTTTAAATGATACAGGCTAGACGTACCCATACCTAGATGGGTCATCTACATTCGTAATGAAATATTGATATGCTTGACCTTATCTAACTTGGATGTTGTTTACATTATACTTAACAGACTGTGTATATATCATTTTTTATTATTTACATATTATTATAATATCATTCATAATGATATTATGATAATCTTTTTTATTAATAAATGATAATCATCTTTAGCCAAAAGACCAATAAAGATCACATTCAGCATAAACGATGGACAATAGTGACAGTCACTCTAAATGACAATATTTGCATTGAAAATTAGCTTGATGATTCCTAAAGCTATGATTGGAATAGGACTTCCATCCCTAACATTCAAGAATCTCTCACTATTTTTAAATATTCCACTTACCTGAAGTTCTTGCAATAAATTGCATAAGACTACTGGTATATAATATCTAGATAGTAGAATTACATACATAGAAATTATAAGGTGTTATCGTATAATATCCTTAATGAGCAACTTTTTACTTCTTTCTCTTGTTCAGCCTATCGGAGTCAAGGGAAGCAAGATAATTCTTCTTCCTATGACACCGCTTATTATAATAGAAGCACTCTACCTAAATCTAGTTAGTCCATGATCTTTTATTTTCACTAGACTTAGAAGCCCCAGCATGAATCCGTTCATGCTACTGAACCAAAATCAACTTTCGATACTAATTATTGAAGTTGGATCCCATAAGTCAATCACTATCTAACAGTGAATGGAGTAATTAGGGTTTAGCCTTTATCTAGAAAAAGAGAATAATGATCTAATGTATATGAATTATTTAAGCCTAAAGACTTGGACTTTAGTTTAAAGATTCTTTCACTATTTTATTCAAATTGATAGCATCTATCTCTAATTTAGAGAATTACTTTAATTTTCTAGTAAGTACTAGAATCCACATAGACTACACACAAGTCTGACTTTGGTCAATCAATCCATGTGTGTCTATGGATAGGTTCTTTATCAATTATTTCTTCAAACAACTTTTAGTAATTTAATTTTACCTCAGAAATCTAATCAGTAGGCTTTGGCCTCCATTATAATGATCCAGTTAAGTCCAACCATTAATATGCCCATACTTGGTGCATCTAACCAACGAATGATTAAATCTAACTTTGGTTGATCAACTTAATCACTATTAGAAAGATACTTTCAAGTCATCATATTATGAATGATAATTTTATTAGTCAATAAGCACGAAGCCTTTGGGCCTCCAATGATTATTAAGTTAATGGATCCATTATCATCCAACTTAATAGGAGGCTATGACTCAATTATCTTCATAACTTTATTATTTTAAGAATCTAATAATTTTAAAAAATTTAAATTATTAGTGATTTAAGGATAGAGAAGACATGGACTAAATTGCTCTCATTGACTTTACCAAGTCAAATCCTCCCACTGATTTCTCAAGTTATTTATGAGGACTAGGATCAATTTTGGTCCATGGGCATCTAGATCAGTCTCACTAATTTTCTATGTGACATGGGTTAGCACGAATCATTGAGCAATCTAATCAAAAGCTGATTAACCACATTGACTAAATAAATGAGATCGATGGAAGGATCTGCAAAGACTTGCCTTAGACACCATAAAAAATGACCAAGTAAGCAGGTTGTCAATTAAAAACTACTGATATGAGAATGTCAGAATTACATTAGACACCAATCAATTTATTAGTTTTGATTTGGTTTGTCTAAAGACTCAAGCTCGACCACTGAGCTACAATTAATATCTATTTATTAGATGTATGGACTTTGATCAACTATAATTATTGAATTGATCTACAGAAAAAAAAAAAAATCTAATCCTAATTAACTATTAATTAGGTTTGATCAATTTTTTAACTTAGTCCATATTTAATATAACCCTAGGTCTAACCTAGTTAATGATCTGATTAAGCTAACCCATTACTCTTTAATCCATGTTTTATGAAAATATCTTAGGATCTTCAAATCACAAACCTAAATCCTAAATAATTACTTAATTCTCAATTAAGTTCAAGACTTATGGGTTGGGGTTCGGAACGTCAAAACTGATTTCTCATTTTAGGTTTTAAAATATTTTTAAAGTATAAATATTTTACAATGAATCAAATTTAATTTATGATTTTAGATCTGATTTGTTTCAATATTTTGATCATATCTTAGGATTTCGAATTTAGGATTTTACAGAAAGTAAGTTTGTAATTTAAATTCTATAAAATACATATGTCATACATATGCAAACTAGATTCAAAAAATAAAACTACATATCAACATATGCATTAAAAGAATGTAGATCAAAATATGAAATACATCATATGAATCTCATCTAAATGATCAAAATTAGATCATAAATCATTTAATTTTAGATTTAAAATTTAAAATTAAATCATAAAATTTTAGATCTTATCTAACATATCTATAATTTAGGTTATTCAGGTCAATATATACTAGAATAACCTCTCTACTATAAGGGATAAATCTTATAGTAGAATAACCTTATAATCAATATGTACGATCCAATATTATTTAGATCTAATCTAAATAATTTAAAATAGATCTAAGATCTATTTAATTTTAGATTTAAAATTAAAAAATAAATTATAAAATTATTTAGATTATATCTAACTTATTCATGATTCAAAAAATTAGATCAGCACATACTAGGATTATCTTTTCATTGTAAGGGATTAACCTTATAATAAGATAACCTTATATCAGTATGTGCAATCTTTTAATTTTATTTTTAGATTTATTGCAAAGCATGTATGATCATGTCATAAAAGAACCTAGATGCTCTGATACCACTATTGAAAAATATGCAGGATTCATGCATACATTTTAAAATTTTTTGAATTTAGAAGCAGTAGAAGACATCGATTAAATAATTAAATCTAATTATGCATGTGATCTAATCACTAAATCCTACGTCTAGGATCTATAATATGTCAAGATATAATCATAAATCCAAAAATAAATCAAGCATGCTTGGTATTGATCAAATCAATATCTAGATTTAGAACTATTCTAGAAATCTTAGATCAAATCTAGGTTAGTAAAGAGATCAGATCTCTTACCTTTGTGCAGATTGAGAAGACTATGGTTGAGTTCCGTTGTTGTTCTTGTTGCTTAAAGCTGTATACACATTCGGTCTCTATAGATAATCTACGTGAAGCTGCAACATAGATTGAAGGTTCATCAAATGAAAATCCGCTCGAAGTGCTAGCTTCTCGTGGATATCTCCTAATAGTTAATCAAAAAGATATTCTTTAGATCTCTTGGATCCTCTAAGAGATGAAGAATACAAGAAGGATTGAAGAAGAAATCTAACTCTTCGATCTCTCAAAAATCAAAAAATAAAAGGGCCAAAAATTATCCTAAGAGAAGATAAATCTTCTCTTTCAGCATATCAACCTTTGATATCCTGAATGCATCACCATATCAGGATAAGAGGAGACCTTCTCCTCAATTATTTTTTTCATACTTCTAGATTTTTTTTCTCTGATTTTTCTCATGAAAAAACATACAAAAATTGAGAAAAAAGATTCTCAAAAGAACCCTAAGAGAAAACTATTTTTTCTTCTCTTTCTCTTCATCAGGATAGAATCAAATCATATCCAAAAGAGATCACCATGCCCCAACTCCTTGGAGCATCCATTCACCATGCCCTCTCCCTTTCTCTATCATATTTTTCTCACAAAAAAATCTCATACAAAAATAAGAAAGAAAGAACTTGAAAAAAACCACAAGAGAAGACAATCTTCTCTTACCTTTGTCTCTTCAAGACATCAATGATTGATGTCTTGATGATGGCCTTTCTTCCATGAAACTTGGCGCCCCAAATCTCCATGCCCTCTCTCATGTTTCTTCTCAGATTTGCATGAAAAAATCCCCATGATTTTGACGTCCATATCTAACATATAGGAGGAGTCCCAAAGGAGTTAAACTCTAGGTCAAAGACCTAGTCAAACCCAATCAAACAAGGTAGTTAAGGGGGCGTCCAACTCTTGGACGTCCCCCCTTCTGTTTTTTAGGCATAAGTATCAGGAAGTCATGCACACACAAGAAAAAATAATAGGTAAACAAAAAATAAGGGCATGGAAAATTATGGTGCAAAGAAGGGAAAAAGTGTTTTGAGAGTTTGGAACTCTATCAAATAGAGTTCTAATACAAACCTCTTTCCAAGTTTGACTAATTTAAACTTGTTTCCAAAACAACCTGATTGAGGATGTGGGAACTAAGCTTAGGCATGAGAAAACTCATGCACAAGCAAATGGTGGGTGGAAAAATATTTGTGGCATGGATTCTTTTAGGTGGCATAAGGACGGAAGGAGTCCTAGTCTAACTGGGACTCTCCTATTTTGATTAGGTCAAAATCTTTTAAATTCAAATCAAAATAGTTTTGAGTCAACCTAATTAATAGATAATTCTAATCCAATTAGGAGCCTAATTAAATCAAATTTAATTAAATTTAAATTTAATTTAATTTTTAATCAAATTAGAAATTAAGTGCATTCAAGTCCTAATTAAACTAGGACTTATTCTTTCGTACAATTGGCTTATCTAATAAATTAATTAAACTTAATTTAATTAAATTTAAATTAATTCTAATTGAATATAATTTAATTAGACTTAATCTCAGTCCCATTGCTCAATCAAATTAAGTCAATTAGTAATCCAATTACTAATCGATCCTCCTGTAATACTTGCATTAGGTCAAACATCAATCGTATTGATCGTTTGACCTTAGAATGATTCTCAATCATCGATCAATCATCCGATTAAATAATAATCTCTTATATGTATGACCTCATAGGTTCGAACCTAAGTCGGTAGTATAGAAAATAATTTTTGTATCAATCAAAATGACCATCTAGTAATGATACTCGATGTCTGGATAGGTCGAATGTATGTAAAGCAACATTCTTAAAATTCTGACCTATGATTATCATATAATTCATCCTTATGATCAATAATACTTAAGACGACTTTGAGTTAACTATTGACGCTCATATAAGTCATCCATATTATATTTTAAAGTTTGCAAATCTCATAACTCCTCACGAAAATTATTCAGACCTAGATTTTATTAAATTAAAATACAGCAAGATATTCACTTTCTAAAGCTAATCAAGAGTGGTCAATCACATTTTGACTTACACACCGACTCTATAAGTACTTGACTGTATTCAAAAATTTTTCGAATCTATATTAGAAATACAGATAGTCTGACACTAAAATATAATGAATTGCTTGCAAGTCACCGTGATGATCTTAGATTGGAGGGACACCTATATCCATTGATCTTAGCTAGCTACTCTTGATAGTAGAGTACCATATTGATCACGTTCAGTATAGATGTACTCCTACATCTCACCTATATGTCATACCAGTATCTTTACACTACTTGATTATGAGGATAACCAACACATATGACATACAGCGATCTACACTCGATAAGTTATCATTCTTATTAATAACTTATTATTTGATCATGAATAATTTAAAAATTATCTGATAAATTTTTCTTTATTGATTGATTGTGGTTTTAAGGACTTTATTATAATTTAGGAGTCCATTTAAGGAAAATAGAACTTCTATGATGAATAAGCTAAATAATAATCATTATTTAATAATTCATATACCAATTTCAATCATTTATAACTTATATGATTGGTTTTAGGATATATTTTCCAACAATCCCACCTACAACTTTTATATGACTCTTATTAAAAAAAATCCTCTCTACAATGCGAGGATCGGATCTTCTATTGGGACTTAATAAGTAGACCTCACATCCATTCTACAATTTAAATTTTTTTTTGTTAATATATTAACTAATAAGAGATATGATATTTTTAGAAATAAGAAAAAAATTTATACATGAGGGATTGTTTTATTTCTCTCACTACATAACTTTTTTTTTGCTTGTTCGACATTCCTATAAGTTTTTAAATATTATAACTTATAATTTTACTTAAAAATTAAAAAAAATATATAAGAATTAATTATTTATTTTAATAAGTGAAACTAAATTTTAAAAAATAAAATACCTAATTGAGTGGAGGCAAGTGGTTGCATGATGAGAATTATGTCTATTGTTCAGATAATTCTTCATGGGGGCTACAGGCATTATTAATCTAATATGAACCATAAAATTCAATAAAAATTAAGATTTCTAAAAGTAATATAATTGAACTAAGGAAGTAATTGCTTGTGTAATTAGATTATCTTGTTCGCATTCTCTTTTTTGATTAAGTGCGTGCTCATCTTAGTTTTTCTTCTCGATAACTTTTAATCCTGTCCAAGCAAATGCAAAATCTAAGAAACGAACAACTCTTTCCAAATGGTGCTTGCTTATCCTATATATTAAAATAAAAAAGGGAGAAATATTAAACAATTGCACCATAAGAAAGGGTGATATATTCTATGATATTAACAAATTGGTTAAGGTACGTTGACCGGTTAGTCCAACTCTTATCCCTAAATGAGTTTTCCAACATCACCAAAATATTAGCTTGATACAATGGCACTACATCTAATTATAAGGCCCTAGGATAAGAAGGAACTAAAATAAACAAATTAGGCTAGCTGTTAGGAAGTAAAATAGGTCATTGTCATCCTCAATAATAATTGAAAAATAAATTAATGTAATTAGTTTGTCTTTACCTTCATTTACTTTTCTTACATAATTTTTTTCTCTAAATCATAAATTTACCTCTTTTAAGTGAAAAACTATATTAATCAATTATGAAGGCATATAAAACATAAAAATATATGATATGGATATATTACTTTGGGGATGAATTTATCACAACCATCAAACTGAACAAGATAATCAAAAAGAAAAGCATGCAACTTTTTGTAATAGAACAATAAATTTATAGTGATAGATTATAATTGATAAGAAATAGTGGTATGTTGTCTTACAAGTTTGTTTACAAATTTATAATCCCATAGTGGTTGCCTTCATACTTACTTCAAGGTTCAAGGTCAAGAATGAGAAATAAGCAAAGTCACTCTGTAATATAAATTCAATGTCCTATTATATTTTAATAAATCTAATATAATTGTATTGACTAGTAATGGATACTATTTTGATTATGTAAATTGGTGTTAATACTTATCCCCAGTATTTATGAATATATGATCGAATTACATATATAGTTTTGTTTTCATACTCTCCTACAAGCATCATACCACGTGGTTTTGAAATGCTTGTATAAACTTGGAAATTTCTTATATGTGGGGCATAAAAAATGATGGTCCAAGATCTAAAGAGTGAGAGTAAACCGAGAAAGAAAATTTAGGTGAAACTAACTTTATAGAAAGAAAATAATGTATCAATGCCTAACTTGTATTTCTATTTGTCATATGTTTAATTTATTCTTTCGCTTCCTACAAGTATTTTGTTAAGATTGAATTTGGATTTTCTAAAATTCAAGAAAATCCAGAGCATGAGGATGTTGGGTTTTAATCAAATGAGACCTGAATATTTGCAATGATTCATTAAACCTTAGACTTTCAAGCATTAGTTTTTATCAAAATATAGAATTATTTTACATTATAAAATATCTAAAAGTTTATTTAATATTTTAAAAATTATAATTTTTTAACCATTATACTAGATTCTTAATGATGCTATATATCTAATGACAAAATTGTAACAAAATCAGTGACCAAAATATGTGCTATCGAGTTATATAAAATCACCCAATAACTCCTCATATGCACACTAAAAAAAATATAAAAACTAAAGAATAACATCTAGATATCAAATAAAATATAGTATATTATCAAAGAAATAGATTAACACAGGTTCTAACATAAGATTTTAATCTAAATATGTATTTCTAATTCTAACATTCAAGCAAAAACCATGAAACCATAAAAAATATATAAAAATCAGATTATCAAAATCCTTACCTATAACAATGAGTTGGTGTTTGCTGCAACCATTGTTCTTAGTCAGCAGAAGAAGCCCCTTTATTTATGGAAATGGAAGGATTGAGAGTTGTCTAAACAGAAGGTGAAGTAAAGGATTGAAGGATCATTGAGGTGTTGGAAATGAAGGAGGAAAGAAGAATAGATCTAAGAAGAAATAAAGTAATAAAAAATTTCAAAAAATCTAAACCTAATATCCAATAAAGTTGATGAAGAAAGTTTTAGAAGAACCCACTGATAGTCGATCAAATTTGAGGATGAAGAAAAACCCACTATGAAGATGACCCAAGATGTAGAAAGATCTCTCATTGCGAGAAGACTCAAAGAAGGCCGGTCATAGTTGATAGTGAGAGATCAATATTGAGAATAAAAGATGCATGCATGAAAAATTCTAATAACCATATATGATATTGGCTAGTATTTCAACAGGAGGTTGAACATCGTAGAAATAGAAGATTTAGAGAGCCTGTATGGTTGAATAGTAAGAAATCTTTATGATGCATAGTAGAAAGAGATTATACATTAATATTGATTCATCATATGGTTAGGATTTTCCATCATTGAAGAGAGAGAGTGTAGGAAACATATTGCTTGGGGATTTTTTTTGGATGCATATGGATTTTTTTTTCCAAGGCCTTACGAATAGTGGAAGATTCACGATAGAGGAAGAATCACAATAAAGTATGATTGTTTTGGATTTTTTGGATATGTGATTTAGGACACGTGAAATTTTTTGGATATGCAATATGATTTAGAAATTTTTTTGGATGCATATTTTTTTTTGGAGGAATCTTGTTAGATTTTGGATACACTTTTGGTGGTAGATGTAGAGAAACCACGTTTAGGAAGAATAGGGTCATTTTTTAGATGCCTAGACTCTTTGATTTGTGGTGGATGAGAAATTTTATATGACTAGGATATCATCATGTGGTTAAGATATATCAATTAAATAATTTTAGAAAAATTAGCTAATATTGTAATTCAAGTGAATTTTTTTGGATCCATATTTTTGTTTGGATGTGTGAGAAAGTTTATTTTGATTAAAAGAGTGGGCAATTTTTATTTTTGATGTATTTAAAGGAATGGGGTTTTTTTATTTTGGATATGGAAGCAGTTTTTTAAAGGAATTGTAGTTGTAGAAGAATGGGAGAGTTTTAGGATACCTAGATTTTAACGTTTTTTTACCTTGGATGCATGTAGAAGTTTTTTTTTTTTTTTTTTTTTTTGAGGAATCGTAGTTGGAAAAAAATGGGAGAGTTTTATTATGCCTTGATCCATAGTGGATGAAAACTTTGGTATGCCTAGAATATTATATATCATGCTATTAATATATATCATTTGCATAATTTAAGGAAAGAAGGAGCTAATATGGTAATTCATAGAAATATTTTAGGTACATTTTTTTTTTTTTTTTTTTTTGGATACAAGTGGGAGTTTGATTTTAAAGCAATCAGCATTTTTTCTCTTTGGACACATGTGCAACGTTTTTTTAGAGGAGTCATAGTTGGGAAAGAATGGGGAGAGTTTTAGGATGTCTGGATTCTTTGATCTATGACAGATGAGAACTTTTTTATGACTAGGATACCATCATGTGGTTGAGATATATCAATCATATAATTTTTAGAAAATTTAGTTAATATATATGGTAATGGACATGTGCAATAAAATTATGACAATATAAAACCACCTACATCTAGTCGAGACCATTTTTTATTAATTTTGATCCTAAGCCACATCAACCAAATCTAGAATATTTAGACTTTTATAACACATTATTGGCATTTTACATACTTAGCTTAATTAGTATATGAAATTGTATCTATATGCCAATATTTTATACTATATACTACAAAAAAATAATAAAATACCAGCATTTATAACTAAATGTCTCTTATTTTATAATACTTTCTCATAATTATAAGCACTTGAGCTGAATGCCATAAAAATAGAACTTTTACCTGCATAAAATAATAAATGCTGCTATAATTGTGCCACTAATGAAAGAATTTGTTGTAATGATTCTTTCATTACATAGATTTGCTAGATGATGAATACGCTTGAAGGTAGGAGTTGATTCAATTGCTAATTATCAGGGAAATGCTGATGATTTGTGCAAATAGTGAAGTATGCAGATAGTTTAGATAGATAAGAATATAAAAAGAAGAAACTAAAATTTAATATATATGTATATTTATTTTCAAATTAGAGTTAAAATCTTATAAGCACCGGTTAAATTTATTATGAAATTTTCATTTGAACACAATAATTTAATTTCAATTTACTATAAGGTTTGTTACACATATTAAAATTATATCAAAATCTATGAAGAACCTAAAACAAAGAAGATTATCATTCTGATG
This sequence comes from Cocos nucifera, assembly GCA_006176705.1. NCBI lineage: Eukaryota > Viridiplantae > Streptophyta > Magnoliopsida > Arecales > Arecaceae > Cocos > Cocos nucifera. The sequence continues at coordinate 505,987 of QRFJ01003198.1, forward strand.
ATAACAAATGAATAGTGCAGTTTGCACAATTTTGACTGTTGAGAATGGAGAATTTTGTATATTTCTTTTATACTGATTTGGTCTTAATGTGATGGACAGCTCACTTATGCATTCATCATACAATATAGTTTCCATAAAATTAATTAATAAACAATCTTTGGTAACCCCTCCCTTTTTTCTTTTTTTTTTTCTGATAAGCCGGAACATTCTACAAGTCTAGTATGAATTTATTTCTGTATTACAGAAATTTTAGTACCTTCCTCTCTTTATGGCTGCTATGATTTTGGTTTGAATTCACCTGCTTTATCCTCACCTTGAAACAGTTAAAAGCGTGAGGCAATTAGGCAAATGTTTGCCACGTAGTTTTGAAGGTGGTATATAGAGTTTACGTATCTCCTGAAAGTCCTGATGGCCCATACGTACATGTGAAATAGGGGTACAATTAATTGGTGGGTAGCAGGATATTTATTTAATTATTTTATTCTGGAAAGAGAATAGAGGCTGGTGTTCCAAGGAATATGGAGGATATCTGGTGGACAGGAATAGAGAATGGGGAGGAAGAATAATTTGAAATAGAGGAAATAAGAGGGAAAAGTTCCCAAAGGAGCAAAAACCTAGCTAGCTAGCTTCTCAAACTCATTGGTTCATTAATTAACATGTGATTGGTTCAATACCGACCTATTGAACCGCCTAATCAACCAACTTATATCCCAGCTTTTTCTAGAACTTGCACCGGCTTAGTTAGTAGTTACTGCCTAATGCCACTGCTAATCTCGAATATTTTGGGTCATTAGGTTATACGAGGCGGTGAGAAGCAAGCACACGAGAACCACGATCTGGAACACTCTCTCTTGCCTTTTTGGTTGGGCCCCACAGCAGTACACGGGTGTCTTCGTAGGCTCCTAGATTAACCAGGCCTCTAGAACTCATAGTTGGAGAGATCTTACACTCCCATGGTTTTTTGACCTTGGGACCATTTTTTTCATCCAGTGTTTTGTTGGTGTCATAGTCTTTCAACTAGTGGTATAGGTTGCTGTGTCAATCTTGTGTTTGGTCTGACTCAAGCTATCAAAAATATTAAAATAAGGCCAAATGCAAGAAGGAAGCATGCATTGGAACAGTTGATTTTGGATTGTGACATAAGGAAGCAAACTAGATGGTTGAAAAGATCATTGCCTCCAAACCTCAGCATTGGAAAAACTGAGAAAAGAAATTCCTTACTTTGATCAAAGTGTGAAGAAGAATTGAGTGTTCAGGGTCAAAACGAAATGGAGTTTTACCTAGAAAAGTAGGTTGAATGAAATCGAACTCTTGGATTGGTTTTCTTTTAGTAGTCAATTAAGTTTAAACTACTGCTGAAAAGGTGGATCTTGGATAAATTTTTAGATATGCCGAGTTGTAGTTAAGAGTGGATATTAGGATTAATTAAATTTTGTCGCGGATGGTAACTAGCTCTTAAAGTGAAGAAGAATAATACTCTGATGACTACCGTAACTTAAATGTGATTGTCCTGGAAATCATGTCATCATGATGGTCCAATCCTCGTCATGAAGGTCCAATTGTCATGTTGTTGGTCCTACTTTGTGGAGATAAATTATAACAAGGAATTTGGAGTTGGTGGGCACCTAAATCAAAATTGACTCAACCATTTTGTCCTTGTCGCAAGCAATCATCAACCATCTCAAAGCAACAAATAAGCAGGCTATGTTCGATTATCTTTGGTGCGAAAAAATTGGGTATGGTAAATTGTAGCATATGGATGGTCACATGATTACGTTTATCTAGCATCATTTGCACGATAAATAGCTATGGCATATAAAGCACTTATTGTGCAATTTTTTTAATTCAAGCACCTACTGAGCTTTTGTCATTGTCACATTAGCACCACCATCTTTTGACCAAGACTAAAATGAGTGTACTCTCTTGCTGATTTTTTCTTCGATTGCACGCATTAGTATATAAGTTCCATGATTCATGCCTTTCCTCGATTAGGTTTGGGAATGGGTATATGATAATACTCAGCATTCACTAGCCATTGCCTCATATTGCTCCCTTGAGTAGTTTTCAAGAATCCTTGCTTTTAAAGTCTGCTATCAGTCTAATCTGTAGAAGTTGTTTTCCATCAATTCTGATAATGATATATTTGTTCGCTCACCATTGCTTCTCGACATTAATTATGTCTATCAGCACTTTCGGCGAAATAGGTACGCTTTTTTTAGAATCGGTCTTGATGCGAATCTTCGAATGTCCTTAAAAACTGCACTGAAGGACAATATATTTGTATATTTAAACTGATCTTAGAAGTTGCCCATGGTTTCAAATAAATTGGAAGCATGAGTGATGGTCCAACTGTATGCTTGTGCACTGGTAATGGATTTGAAAACCTATAGCAAGAGCTAGCAATGAAATAATATATACACTTCACTAGATGCAGTGTTCGAACATTTTCATGTCCTTGATATGTACCAATTGGGAGATGGTGTGACCGATCAACCAGCATAATTATTTATTGTCTTTCCTGTCAAACAAAATGAACATAATCATTTATTGTAGAAAGAGGATTGGTATCGTATCTTCAATTTTCTAAGCATGATATATATATAAAGGTGTTGGATTTTTATCAATTATAGTATGCATTCCAAAACATGTATCATTTTCAGATGAGATGCTCACATCCTTTTCATGTACCTAATACCAAAAACATATATATTTTTGATATATTTTTTAAAGAAACACATTTCTTTCAGTTAGTGTTCCATGTAAATTTCCAGAACCTCAAGGTGTGACAACAATTACCCAGTTGTCCGACGTCATCCACATCAACCATAAATTATACAAGAGGAAATAGAGTTGGTGCTTTAGTCCTATTATAAATATATTTTTCAGTTATTTAAGCGGTTCAGATTGTACGTGCATTCCAGTCCAATAATTTGTACTATAATTAAGATCGCTAATTGAATTGCTTAACAAATCCAGTGGTCATGCTATGTTTGTTTGAGTTGACCTATTCTAGTTTTTGCCTATACAAGGGACAAAGCACACTTCTATCCAAGAAATAGGTGAAGGTGAAACATGGTAATATGGGTGAATGTGGTTAGGCAAGTTAGGTCTTTTGATGGAACTAGTTTAAGAAAAATATTTGCTTTGAACGTGCAGTACATTTAGTTAGGAAGCTAAAGATGACAAGTTCCCATCCAGAAACCCAAATCCTAACCTTGAACTAGAGGAGGGGAACCGTCTTTCCAAAAGGAACATAAAGGAATTAATTTTGCACGAGAGAGATTGCCCAAAATGTTAAGGAAGAGAATCTTATGTCTCTGGCTTTCATCTTGAAGGGAAGAACTTAGATTTTTTCTACAAAGAATGATCATGTGTAGATTTTAATATGATGATTAGTACGGTATAAACCATCACTCATACATCTGCATGTTAGTTGTGTTTCACATCCAATGATTTTTTTTTTTTTTTTTGGTAGTTTCATATGCAATGATGTTGATGACCCAAGAACCACATTGCACATGCTCACTATTCCTAGAAAGGCAGACTAATTACTGTTGTAAGTGAAAACATACTGATTTAATGACTCAGACTTTGATATTTATCTGAAGAAAAGTCGGTGTCTATCTAATCATTTGTGGCTAAAACAAATATTTTCAATTTAGCTGACGTTGCTTTAGGTTATCCACATATGAAGCCATCCGAACAGAAGGAAAGAAGGCTTTTTTTGTTGATGGAATATTTAATTAATTTATCTATCAAAAAAAAGAGGGAGATTGATTACTGAAGATCTTTTTCCGTAGCAAGTTTTGTCATCCTCACTATAATCCAAAAAGGAAAAGAAAGGGACACGTTAAAAATGTACAGCTAGGAAGATAAATACTTTTTGTAAGATAGATTAAAAGCAGGGTTTTTTTTTTAAAAAATGGAGGACAAAAATTGTTTTTGCTTTGAAAGCAATGGAAGAGCACAAATCTAACCGTATTTTGTGCTTCTATTGAATGCCAAATTTGTTTAGTGTCTCAGTGATGTTGACTTTGGAAGTCCCATTTATATATATTTTCATTAATATGGTACCTTTACAAGGGGCACCATGTGTCTTTCGATCAAAAAGTTTATCACCATGTTATGTTGAAAGTTTTTGAACATTCTTCCATTTGCTTAGTCGTATATCTTAAGTTGAAATACAAATCAAATAGGGTAACTTGAGATACAAATCATTGACCTTTGCTTAGTTATATATATCTTAGCTGGATCTTGCAAGCATCCTAATATGAGATCAAACAAGTAATACAATAAATAGCTGGTTAATTTCTGATCCCGGCCCTGACGAAACCTTGTCTTCAAGATCTGAAAGCATTTTATTACTGACCATCCACAGAAAGATTTCTTTTGTTCCTTCTACCACTGATCAAATACCACAAGATATCAAAGAAATTGAGAGCTAGCCAGGTGGAATGAGAGGAAGGACAATTATAAACTCTAACATGTATGTGGGGTTAGGTGAACTGTAAGCGTAGACTTTAGTCCCTGCATCAACGACGTTCGGAAAATTCAAAATACGTTCTTAAATTAATAAGCACAAACTCTAGTCTAGAATGTCCCTGGAACCATATAGAAATGATCAGCGTGCACTCCTAACAAATACGTACCCTTAACTATCCATTTAGTAATATTAACCCAGTCCTAACTTGAGACTGGTTGCCTGTGACGAGAAGAAACCACGGCCATGTCAAGCGCGAAGTATATATTATTTTAGAGTAAGAAACCCAAAACATCTTATCCTAGCTTTGACTCGGACCATGGCTACCGTCTCCCACGAGCAATCATAGCCACCAGACTTTTTAAGGGCAATTGTTGGTTTGGTTAGGTCAGGAGACCAACAAAACCGGAAACCCTACAAACATCTGTTACACTCCCCTTGTCTAACAATTTTAGAGCTGCCAACTCCATTATATTTTATATACATATGAGCTATCAGATCTACTTGTATAACTTAATACGTCTTAATCTTCTACTTGGTGGACCATTCATAAATTTTGACGCCAACTGATGACTAGATGGCGCTTGCTGCTTGCTTTGCATGGGATCTGATTGATTATTTCGGAGATGGGTTGCATGGGAGTCTCTACAGTATGTATACTTTCATGTACGTAGAGGGATGGAAGAGGATGTAATTAAGTTGGTTCCAGGTAGAAGTTTGTAGGTTAGAAACATAAGCGAGAGATGTTGAAAGGGGAACAATATTCACTCCACCAAGCAACCTCTCCCCACCTCCCCTCATTCTCCTTAAAATATCATTTGTCAGCCTACTTGTACCATCAAGCACTAGTGCGACAATCTTTGAATTCTCTATAACTAAAAAAAGCTCTTTCCTCTCTTCTTTCCTCTTTATATTTATCTCTCTACTAACTTCACCTTTGTCAGGCATATATAGTTAACAGACAGCTCCGTGCGGATCCTCTTGTTGGTATAAATTCCTTTCTCGATCCTTGGCTTCTCTCTCTGTTGGTTTTGGTCTCGGTTGGAGGGAGTCCATCAAAGTTAGAAGAGAAGCCACCATCAAGTATAGCCCTTCCCCTTCCCATATTTGTATTCTTCCATCTTTTTGTGATCAAATGTGCACAAAAGGTCATTGGAGGCCAGCAGAGGATGAGAAGCTCAAGGAATTGGTTGCCCGCTATGGCCCTCACAACTGGAACGCCATCGCCGAAAAGCTTCAAGGGAGATCGGGTGCAATACTGTCCTATATATATTTAGTGGTTTCATTTTTTTTCTTCCTTTTGTAAGAAAGATGGTGCGTCAATTTCTAATAGTACAATTCCTTCTTCTTTTGTTTCAATTAATAAAAAAAAAATTAAAAAAAAAAAAAAAAAAATCCTTCTTCTTGCTTTTGTGTAAAGATATTTTGTTTGGGATATTATTATATATCATGTATTATGTTTGTTGTAACATATATGTTGCGTAACAATCATCACAGGAAAGAGTTGTAGGTTGAGATGGTACAATCAGTTGGATCCAAGAATCAATAGGAACCCCTTCACGAAGGAAGAGGAAGAACGTCTTATTGCATGTCACCAAAGCCATGGAAACCGATGGGCAGTCATTGCCCGTCTATTCCCTGGCCGGACTGATAACGCTGTAAAGAACCATTGGCACGTCATCATGGCTCGGAGGCGCAGGGAGCGATCTAGGTTTCATGGCAAGCGAGCACTTCGAAGCTTAAATAAAGAGGAGTCATCAAAGCAAAACAGTGAGGAAGAACCTGAGCTGAGAAATATGGTTCCCTTCATGGAGAATTACAGTGGAAGATATCAGAACCACCTTGCTCTTAACAATCATCATGACCAGTACTGTTTCGACATGTATGAAGGTAATGGTATAAAGTTGTCTCGTTTGATTAAATTTTGGAACTCGAACAAAATTTTATTAACTTTGTTGGTGCATGATTATGTTGACAGCAGATAGAGATAACTCAATCGAGTTCCATGATTTCCTCCAAGTAAACAGTGAATCTAACAACACCGAAGATACTTCGACAAGAAAGGAGGAACAAGAGGAGGGCAAGGAGCAGGAGAGTGAGGCCAGTGTTCGCTTCATAGATTTTTTTGCTGTCGGATGTTCCCAATAATGGTTGCTAGGAATGAGAAGTAACATGTTTGGTAGCGATAGATGCACTGCATATATACTCTCACATTGTGTTAACATGTTACAAATTAATGTAAATGCCATAAAAGAGGCAAGAATTTATTTATATAAACTGCTTTATGCTACATGTATATACATATATATGGAGGGAAGGGTTTCCATAAGTATTGGTTGTACATAGTGATCTTTGCAAATTGTACTTGTGGTATACCAATGAAATGGATCATGGGCACACGCAGATGAATGTACTGTTTTCTCCTCTAGGTCTTATTAGGATTATTCATTTATGCCGTTATTTTCTTTAAACATATTAAATGGTGGAGCCATATAATAATCACATTGCACCTTATTAAGCATGAAATATTTGTCTTGAAGCTTGCCAGTTACTTAGATCATGATATATATGAAATAGTAAGACCCAAGTTCTTATTGTAGTTACTCTTCCTCTTGCATGAATCATAGGCATCTTTTTTGTTTTAAAGAAGATTAGGTCATAGATATTTAACAAGTTGGTAACTGGGTTTTTGTGGTCCTGCTGTTGCACCGTTCCTGCACATAGAAGAAGATTCTGCGTTAGAAACTTCTTTTTTTGTTGGATGAAATGGCATGTTACAAACATGCGAGGTGTTTTTCTAGTTTTCTTCTCTCTCTTTCAAAGAGATGTTCTAAAAGTTCGGCTCAGGTTATTTTCATTGGCTCTCACCATTATTTTCGCATGTGCATGATATCTAACATGATGGTAGTTTTATTGCCAATTGCCCATGCATTGATCTTTGTTTTTTGATACTCTTTTCTTCACAAAAAAAAGAAAAAGAAAAAAAAAAGAAATACAAGTTGTCCTGACTTGATGCCGATCGGGTCGCTTCAATTTTTTTTGCCATTTTTACGTCCCAATAATTACTAAATGCCAACATAATTGGTAGGTACTTGCTAAATTTTTTCTTTCCTTTTCTTCATTTATTTACTTCTTTTCTTTTCTTTTTTAACAAAAGATACTTGCTAATTTCTTTTGCATGTGTTCTTGTTTCTTTTTCCAGAATTTGGAATTCTTAGTAGCCAGCATGTGAATCTCGTGTCGCAGTAATTTTTTGATATTTGATCACCATAGTTTCAGACATCTTTCCTACAGAACCAAACATATTTTCTACCATGCTCCGTAAGTTTGTTCAGTTAGTAGTCTCAAGCAATGACTTCATGATATTACTTCTAACCACCCCAGCAAGTTATCTTTTTTTAGTGAACAAGAAGCTTTCATGTTGTTGCAAATTTTGACCATCCTTTCAGCTTAATTGTATCTATAGCCACCATACTAAGAAAGGGTTACTTTACTCTTAAAAAATAGAAAGGTTTACTTGGGATTACTTTCCAGTGTAATCATATATATATCTCATGTTAATTTGCTTAAATTAACTGGCACGAGTCTCCACATATGTGCATATTTCGAATATATGACTCATTTGTTAGTCTGAAGTTTCCATGATATTGGACCCTGTGCTAGACGATCCTTATCTTTCGAACTAATTATTTATAAAAAGATCAAGTTCTCATCCAGAGTTTCACGTCCGTTGATACCATGTTGTGTTAACAACTTATGCATGAACAAGAGCTAGTGGGGTATGTAACCTTATCAACTCCATTGGCAAAAGAAAACATGAAAGATACTACGGAGGAATCTATATGAATTGAATTAATAGAGCGGTGATTAGGTAACTCAGCATGGAAACAATCAGGTAAGTTCGTGAATTTGGTAGGATATGAATTGAATACAAAATGAAAGATTGTTCTAAACAATGATGTCCTTATTATAATATATGGTGTATGATATGCTGATCAATGAGCCAAAATGTCCCCACCTTTGAGGGGGCTTTGATTATTAGATAATTCAGGACAAAAGTACTTCACAACCTGCATTTTGTTGTGCATGCTACTTTAAGAGAATCGTTGCCATGAATAGACGACCATCGGCGTACTTTGTCTAGTGTAGTAGTATATTTGAGGAAGTAGTTTGTCCGGTTATCTTTGCCTCATGTACACCATAAATTGGAGATATTCTGCCATGCCATTTCCTCTTATATGCCTACCTAGAGAAACTAATGAAGCGACCTGCATGCTTCATTTTTTTACGGGTGCAAGTGGGTCAGATTGGATCGGCTTATGAGTAACCCTGACTTAATCCGGTTCTTTGATCGGATTCCAATGTTGGACCCAAATCCAATCTAATAGAAGATCAAATTAGATTGGATTAGGTCGAATCGGATCAACAATCAAGATTTTTGATGTAATGGATCATTTAGCTTGGATCGGGTTCATATATAATCTAGTTTCAACCTGAAAAATTCAGATCCAAATATGATTTGAATTAAATATAGCTAATTATATTTAATTACCATATAGCCAGCTACCGTTAACTATACAAAATAGATAATAAATAATATTTCTCTCAAAATAATTAGGATATAAAAAAAAAAATTAAACATATCTTTATATTAAAAATATTGTTAAAATAAGGCTTAAATCACAACTTAAAGGCTTAATTAGGTTTGAGTTCTTATGGCATATACCGAGTTTGGATTGGATTGGGTCGGGTTTGAATTTAGTAAACCCAGACTCAACCCTAGAGAATAAAATGAGTTCAATTTTAGAACCTAATCCTATCCTATGGGTCCTTTAAAATAGATCGGATCAAATCTAAAATGGTTGGGCAGGTCGTGTTACAAGTCAACCTGATCCATTTGCAGTCTTACTCATTTTTAATTATTTCAAGCCAAGTCATGGTTTAAGGCCTATGGGTATATTGTATTTGATATATAACATTCTAGAACCTCATAAAAAAAGCTAACTATAATGTCATATTTGGGTCCTTAACCCAACCCAGTATAAGTACTTAAGATCTATCTAATGCACAAACAAAAAAGATCTATCTAATGCACAAACAAAATGAGACTAATCACAAGCCAGCACAGATCGTTATATACTCCCATCTCTTTTCTATTCAAATACAATAATAAATATCTTGATCATCAGCCTATATTCCCAAATTCACCTAGGCCATGGGTTTGGTCTTCTCTGGTAATATTCATAAAAATTTAGGGCCTCGCCCAAAGAGCTAGCAGCCATTGGTTGTCTCAAGATCTACTCAGTGCATCGGCAATATGGGACTAATCATAGTTCTCATATGATACAACTAGGCCCAACCCACCGATATTCCTATATCAATCTTTCCTTGAATCTTGGCGCATGGTTTTGATAGAAATATTCCCCATTTGTATAAGTTGACATGTCATTCAAGGTTAAGTTTTTCAGAGGGTTGGGCACCAACCAATATAATTAATTGCCGTTAGGGATTACGTAATAGAGACTCGTGTTCAGGTCCTACCCTTTTCCCAATTTCAGCTGGTCTTTTTCCCACCTTAGTTTTCACAATTGGAAGTCTGGTCAATTAGCCATAATGATAGACATGGTGAAAGGGAATTGGCTAAGTAGTTTTTAATTTATCTGATGTTTTTTTGAATCCTTCAAGAAAACAGATAAATTAGAGAGAAAATGCAAAATTAGATGAAGGCAAAGAAAGAGATGAGCATGGGTTAACACTTAGTAGCGAATATTACAGCAATAATGAAAATATGGATGTAATGCAGAGAAAGAAATACTTTTTTTTTTTTTTTATCTGAAATGGATCATGGATTGAATAAGTATATATATTTTAGTTAATTTTTTTAACTTTTTTTTCTTTGATGCGTTCTTAGAAAATAAAAGGAATCCGATGATGTTTCATTTTCTTTTCTTTTTTTTTTTTTCTTTAGAAAAAAATAATAATCAGAGACTTAGAGCACTGCTAATTAGAATTGCTTGGGTCTTAATATCCGATGACAGACTTTTTGGGGATCAAATTTAGAATCTTAGAGGATGGGTTCAACTGCAGGCAACATCCTAGCCTATATGTATCATTATTTTTAAAAAAAAAAAAAAATTATGGAGGAGGAAAGATTCCTCCCCCATTTTCCTATTGCTTACGTGGGACATGTACACAAGGAGCGCCAATCCACGTTTGCCCATCTCATCGACTTTCGACGAAGACCGTCTCCGTAAGCATCACACGGTTCTCCTTGTCAGGTGGGGGGTAACGTCACGCCCCATCTGCCCGTCCCGCTAACACGACTTGGTACACGATAGACGGCTGCATATCTACGAGGGATGACGGATAGGACACGCAAGATCTAAGAAAGGATTACATATAGTACATGTGCGGCTAAACTACGATACTAAGCGTTTTTTTCTTTTTGTTTTTTTTTAAAATAAAAATTATACTATTAAGATCATTAATTTAATACTTTGATTTGACGTTCGACCATCGGGCGAACAATCTTGATGCACTTCCGACTAATTTGACGATCAATATACAGTCGGCCAAATTCTATGACCGGCCAACTATCGATCAGTGACCTCGATCAATTTTTCAAGCAGATAGATAATTATTGACTGATCAAAATATTAATCAAATATCGATGTATAATTGGCATAATAGATATATAGTTGGCAAGTCCTATATATTTTCGATGAAGATGGCTTCTCCACGAATACTTAGTGAGCATTAATTGCTCTCTTAATATCAAAATAAATAGAATCCCATAATTCTTCGTCGTTACAAATGATTACTACTATATTCATCTATAAAAGAGGATAAACAAAATATCTTAATAAGAGAATTTTGGATTAAAATTTTATCTATATCTATTTTCATATTCTATTCATCAATTCTCCACTGACTTAAGTATCGAAGAGTCCTCATCGAAAATATTTTTGATTGATGTGGAGATCTTTTTTGCAGATGACTTTGTCCGACGATAGATGCATCAAAAGATTGGCCATAATAAATACTAATTTTTTTAAAAAACATAATTATTTATAAATTAATATTATCCAACATTATTTTCAAACATATCCTATGTGGTTGCTTTGACATTTATTATAAAGAAAAGAGGCTTCTTTTAGTCCTATAGCTCTCTTGCTTCCGCCCATGATCCCGTCCACCCTAAATAACGGGATCCAGAAAAGAGCGCAAGAAACAAGTATGAGCTAACAAGCCCAGTAAGTCATTTCTGTCTTTAATCCAATCAAGCATAGAATATTAATTTTTATAATATACAGTATTCAATTATAACTAAAAGTGTGCTAACAAATATAAAATATATATTTCAAAACTATTTAATATATTTACTTAAAAATAAAATTTCAAATAGATGTATCTAACCATTCATACTCTCTCATGGCCTTTACAACTATGGCTTCGATTGACCTATGATAAGCCCTCAAATAGACTAGCTCCTGACTATAACATGCTATCAATCAATATACACCAATGATTGTCTCACTAAAGTTCCAAAAAAAAGATTAGCTTTTAAGTCATAGCAATAGTATGTGCTTATGGTCGCTCCATTGGGATAGCTCAGAGGAAGGCTATATTTTGATCTGTGTGATTATAGTTAGACTAGAGAACCAATGATCATAATAAATAAAATATTAATATAGTGATAATGCAAAATAATAATTATATTTTAATAAATTATTTTAATTCTAATCATATCTTTTAGAATTTCATGTTTGTGCAGAGCACATGATGGACAAATATTATTTAGAATTCTATTTTAATATATATAAAGCAAATCACGCATATGAAAAGATACTAGGGGTATTTATTGCTCAACTCGTAAGACACCAAAAACTCTCCTATCAAATCAAAAATAGCCTATTCAAAAATGTTCCTTAAACGTTACATTTTCTTGTAAAGTTAGAAGAAAACTGGACATATGGACATATGTACTAAGAAACCTTACGTTTATGGGGCCCACTTAAAGTTCCAACATTTAGAAAGGATCCGCATCAAAAAATGGGACTGTGTTTCTATGTCCTAACCCAACCTAGTCCTCCAATTATCCACCCTTTAATTTAAAAATAATAGGGACAAAAGGATTGTGATTACTTCGATGGTGGGATCAATCCCTGGAACCCCCTCTAAGATCTCATGCCTTGCGCTTAGATTTGTGAAAGAAAATAAGTAATCCCATATAGAGAGAGAAAGAGAAAGAAATAGAGAGAGAAAGATAGAGGGATATAGATGGAGATAAAAAGAGAGAGAAGGTGGGGACCATATATTGATCACCTGGGTGTGAGACAACCAAAGAGAGATTAGAAAATAAGGGAGAGGAAATGGAGTGTTGGGGCGGGGTGTTGAAAATGAAGGTTTATTTGGGTATCCTACCTTGGCCTACCCCTCCCTCACATGGTTGTGAGGAAGGCAAGGAGCCCACCCCTTACCTCTCATGACCCCAAGGAGAAGGGGAAGGAGAAGTCATTGGTCATGAAGCGACATTGATAAGGATGATCTAAAGATTTTTCTTAACCCACCCAATTTGAATCTTTCAAAACAAAAAAGAAAAGAAAAGAAAAGAAAAGATAAGATGATGGAAAAATTGTAAAAGTATGACTTAAATTTTTTTTATTAATTAATTTTTTATAATATAAACTGAGATACATAACTTCTATTTATAATAGTAAGATCTATCCTTACACAATGTAGGTTGGATTTCTTTTTTTATCTTCTAGAATGATGGCCATCATTGAATAAATTGGGTTGGACTCATCTTCTTAGCTTAAATAAAACTAAATCTCTAAAAAATATGATAAATATAAAGAATCATAAAAAAATACTAAACTTTTATAAGAGAGATCTTGATGTTTGTATCAATTTTGCCTTCTATCATTCTATCTAATTTTTCATGGATTGGAAGATAACTCCATTATTTTTTTTTCAAAAAGAAAATTTTAATTTGACCAATCCATTTCAAAATCAAAATGATGAAATTTTGGCATCATTTAGCCCCTTTAAAGGCTCATAAAAAATTATAGATTTTGAAAAAAAAATTAATTTTTTTTTAAAAGAAAAATCATCTTAATCAGACATCATATGATCAAGTTATCACCTCCTGAAGCTTAGTGTGCGACTCGTTTTCTTGATGTGCTAGATGTTACTCTTCGATTTTGTCTAGCTTTATTTGTGATCAACATAATATATATTGAGTCTTTATATATACTGATGAAAATGATTAAAATTATTGGGGATAAACTCCGCTCTTGCCAAAGTCCAGTCCAACGCTCAGCTTCATGCAACCAGTAGCCATGAAAAAGCTTCAGCGCCTAAGTCTTAGCCGAACTCCTTCAGTCAGTCGAACTCCTCAGAGGCCGAGCTCCTTCCGAATTTTCCAACGGTCGAGCCTTAGCCGCACTCTTCCAACCAGACACCTACGAGAGCCGAACTCCCTCCATACTCCTCCGGTCGAACTCCTACAAGAGCCAAACTCCTTCCGAGCTTCTCCTTCGATCGAACTCCTTCAGGAGTCCGAATTTCTCTGAAATTGATACATGCCGAAGTCCACCAATCAATGCCTGCTTTCTCAGATCCATGGTTATTAAATCTGGATGAACTGTCGCCATCAATTTGCCACAGGCGATGCGATCGGACGACATGGCCACCACTACTGGCGACACCATTCTCTCCGTAATTAATCTCATGCGGCCCACGACCCACCAGTATGGCTGTCACTATCCGCTTGATGATGCCTCCCTCTCCGTATCGAACTCCATGCGGTCCCGAGCGGCCTGCAACCGGATGGTATGGTCATCACCATCGACCCGCTACAAGCTCCGTCTATAAAAAGGGACCCTCCAGATATGCTTTCTAGAAGCTCTCCTCTCCCCTCTAAAACTCTAAGCTCACTTCTCATTGCCGAGCACTCAATTTCTGTTGGTCAGAAGAGCTGACTTGACCATCGAAGGGTCCTAACGGAGCCACCACCACCGACTTCGGATGGAACTTTATTTTGCAGATCACCGACGGTGACCTCGTCCTCCTTCACTTTAGCTCGAACCGGTGTCAACCAGATTCTGCACTAACAAACATCGAGTTTGATAATCCTCCTAAATATTTGTAGTAGTAAAAGAGGTCCAAATTAAATTTGATGATCCATCTAGATCAAAACTTCCCTTATTTAAAGACTTTACTCGAAGATAGTTTCCAGCCTTAGTTTTTCTTGATAGATGATAAATCTTGATCTCTAGATATAAGAGACAACTTCGCTACAAGATTTGCTGGTGTTTGTGTTAAAGGTGCCGCTAATTGAGACATAGCCTAATAGATTTGTGTAATCTTCTCCTCTAGTTATATGAGACATTCCTTCATCTCATCATCCATTAAGGTACGTATCATGTTTTGTCCTTCGAATTTACTTCAAGGATGAATAGACTTTTTTCTGACTGCTTATATTGCTTGTGTGTTTGAATCTCCCATCGACATAAAAAAATGAAGCTCCGATATCAACTTGATCTTATTAGAGGAAGGAAGATTTTTTTTCAATTCACTCAATTCGTATCTTTTTTGAAAAAAAAAAATGATAGAAGAAGTACAAAAATAGGACTCAAAATTTGCTTGCTCTTCTAAAATTTATTTTTAATACAATGGCAATAAAACTACAGTCAACTTTCACAAAATCAGCCCTAGCTCAAAATTTGTGAATTGAAATGGTGGATTCACGAGGGTCTGCAACTTTAATTGGCATGGCTGTTTTCTGGTTATACTTCTATCACGTTCAAAGCAAACGAAGCGAGAAAGACCAGCATAGGCTACAAAGTTAACAGGAGAGGAAAAAATGAAAAAAAAAATGGGGAAGGAAGGAAGGCTTTTCTTAATCTCTCTCTGAAATTATAACAATTTTTTTGGTAAAAAATTGTAGCAGTTTAAAGTAAGTTAACCGCCGCTTAAAATTACCGCCACCTCAGCCTTAGATGGACCTCCCCTTCTCCCGCTCATCCACCGCTCCTCCCCACCCGTGGCGATGGCTCCTGGCCCTCCGCCACGCCACCCCTCGTCTGCGACCTCCGCCTCGGCCGCCGCCGGCGTCCATGGCCTCATCGCCACCTCCGGCGCCGTCCTGGACCGCTTCCTTGCCAACAACCTCATTACCATGTACCCCAAGCGCGGCTCACTCCGCTACACCCGCCGCCTGTTCGACCAAACGTCTTCCGCTACTCCGTTGCCTGGAATTCCGTCCTCCACCTACGCTCTCCACGACCGCGCCACTTACGTCCTCCTCCTCTTCCGCCTCATGCTCCGCTCTGCCTTATCCCCTACCCACCTCACCTTCCCGCCCATCCTTAAGCTCTGTTCCAGCGCCTCCGACGTCCTTTCTGCTTCCCAGGCCATCCATTTCTGTTCCATTAAGATTGAGCTTGTCTCGGATGCGATAGTTTCTAGTACTCTGCTCAGTGTGTGATCCAAATCTGGATTTCTTTAGAAGGCGCTTGTTATCTATTTGATGGAATGCCTGCAGGAGATGTTGTGCTGTAGAACATAATTATCAAGGGGTATGCTCAAATTGGTTTGGTCAAAGATGCGTTTTCTTTTTGTACTTAGAGTTGCACACTCCATCTCGATGAGGCCAGTGCCTGTTGCATTGTAATGGGTAAAGAAATGGGTGTGAATGTGGAGCAGGTTTGGGCTGTTGGGATGAAACCATGCCTTTTTGATGATAGTTCTGACGTGAATGCATCAAGGCAGGTGAGAATGACTCTGTTCTGGCTTGCTTTGTTCTGGCTTGCTTTGTGGAGACGAAGAGGTTGGATGCAGCCGAATGTGACATTTGGAATTGTACTTGGTGCAATCATAGGTGCAGAGTGTTTTGAAGTTGGGAAATAGATCCAAGGAATGACTATAAAGAAAGGCTTTTGTTCGGATGCCTCCATATTGAATAATCTTATAAACATGTATGCATAGACTGGTCGCATGAATTCTGCTAGGCAAGTGTTTGATGGGATGGAAGTATTGGATTTGGTTCCGTTGAATTCATTCATATCCATCTGCACACAGAATTGTTTGAAGGAAGAATCGATTGTCCTTTTCATCAACTTATTAAAGCATGGGATAGTTCTTGAACAGTTCATGTTGGTAAGCATTCTTGAGGCACGCTCAGGGATCACCTAAGTCTCTTCCTTGAATGAACAATTTCATGGTTTTTGCGCTAGAATTGGGCCTGTTTATGGATAGCTTTGTATTAACTGCACTAATTGTTGTCTACCTGAAGAAGGATAGCTCGGAGGAAGCAAAAATTCTTTTTGGTGGAATGGATTGGTTTGATCTGTCTTCTTGTAATGCTCTAATATCTGGATACGTAACAAACAATGGCACTCATAAGGCTTAGATCTATTTATTTCAACAATAAGAATCGGTGAGATATCTAACCATTTTACATCACTTGCAGTGGCTTAGTTGCCTTTGAACAAGGGAAACGAATCTTCCCTCATACTGTAGATCTTGTTTTTCACAGATTTGTGTTAGTATGGGAATATTAGGCATGTATACAAAATGTGGTGGTATTAAGGATGCAACCACCAGCTTCAATGATATCGGCGAACCTCTTATGTTGCTTAGACAGCCATTAGCTCTAACTTCCTTGTTAAAGCTTGTTCTTGTTTGGCTGCATTGGAGCAAGGAATGCAAATGCCATTAATTTGGAGTATGTGTCAGATGCTGTTGTGGGGACTTCAATTATGGATTTGTATGCAAGATGCCGAAATGTAGAGGATTTATACAATCTATTCAAGAGGATGGCCTCTTGGAATGCCATGGTTCTTGGTTTTGCTCCGCATGGAAATGGAAAAAAAGGCTCTAGATTCTGGACCTTTTCAAAAATATGAGGTTGGAGGGCATACAACTTGATAAGATCAGCTTTCCTGGTTATCTTTAAGCTTTTAGCCATTCAGGATTAGTTTCTGAAACTTATGGCTATTTTGACTATACGTGTACCGATTATGGAATCGAGCTTGACATAGAGGACCAGCATGGCCTGCTTCCATTCTTGGCAGTGCAGGGCTTTTTCCCAAGCCAGTAAAGGTATTGGCACCATCACCTTTAATCCTTCAGCATCCATGGGTGGGGCATTGCTTGGTGCATGTAAAATTCAGGGAAACATAGAAATTGAACAACGAATAGCAACTAGGCTTCTGGAAATGGAGCTACTTGACTCTTCAGTATATATTCTACTCTCTAATATATATCCTGCTGCCAACCGATGGGATGATGTAGCTGGAGAGCAGTTATATAAAAAAGGATCCTGGTTATAGTTGGATTGACATGCAGAACAGGGTTCAGCTCTGTTGTAGATAAGCGTCACCATGAAATTGCTGCTATTTATAATGAACTGGAGGATTTAATTAAAAGGTTTTAACAATGAGTGATATGTCCCAGGTACAGATTATGTAACTTTTAGATGTTGAAGAAGAGGAAAAAGAGCATTTACTTTACTATGATTAGTGAGAAACTGGCTATTGCTTCTGACTTTATAACCATGTCACCTTCTAGAATTCAGGTTGTTAATAATCTGTGTTCATGTGGATATTGCCATAGTGTAATCAAATACTTATCCAAGGTTGTTGGGCGTGAATTGTTTCCACTTCTTTAAGGATGGAGCATGCACCAGTGGGGATTTTGGTGATTATCTATTCTTTCTTGTACATTTTTTTCTTGGATAGTTCCAAGGTAGATTATTCAATGATAAAATTATACTGGATATAATATGTCCTTGCAATGTTTGGACACTTACATTAAAAATTTCTTCTTGTTCTCTCTCTCTCTCTCTCTCTCTGCCTTTCCAATCTGTACAGGTAGTAAGCCTATCTGATAGGTTGGCTGCTTATTTGGGGGAAAAATGTGATTTCGCTCTAGAATGGGACTTCTTATCTGCCTTTCTGTATATATATTTTTCTAAGGTGCACTTTCTCACTTTGGTCAGCAGGATATTCTTTTTACTTCTGATCAGCCATAATAGTCTTATGTCATTTGCATTATGAATTGTAGCTTCTTCTCAGTGATGTGATTGTATTTTTTTCTTTCATGTACTATGTGTTTCCTTTTAGAAACTTTGATCTGTATTGGCAGAGACGGGAAAAATGGTTGTGGGACATAAGGTTAGCAACTGCACAAAGGGAGGACACAGCCATTAGATGAACAAACTCTTTCAATACTGGTAATACACAAATAAAAATTGGAAATGCTAGAAGCAGACAGTTAGGCCAGGGATTCTGTTAAAGATCCCGAATGAGGAAAGGTACAAGGGAATCTAGCAGGCTATATTGATGAAAGGCAAGAGCACATTCTTCTACCTTGCTTAAAAATACCCTAAGCATTTTTCTACAGATGATCTACCTTTCAAAATTTGTAATGGATATGTTTGGAAGAATCTATTAGCAGCTAGGTTTGCAAACAGCCATCTGTTTTGGCAATAGATATGCTGGGGAAGCATCTAAGTTCCAAAGTCTGAACAGTTTTGCTATTAGAAATATTGGTTCTATGTTTACAAGAACCTTTAGAATGGCCTCTTAAAGGACTTTTCAGTTAATATAGGGTCTCAGGCTTTCAAGATTGGCAACATTGTCCAAGTGTACATACATACAAATCTCATACATGCAAATCTTCCTGATGGACAGTTGGAAGAGAGATCATAGTAGTAACATCTTTCAGGATTCAGAACAAAAGCAAGTTGACAACAGCCCTGTATGGCAGGAAGCTTGTGTTGTTGTTGCTCTAAAAAATTACGCAACTGTTGTTCGGATTGGGTTTCAAACATGTTGGCAGCATAAATTTAAGTGAAAAACAGAGCAGTTAGTTTGCTACAGTTGTGCAACCACTGATAACAAGCATCAGGAATATCTCCACTCCTCAAAAGAGAAAATTTTAAATCAGAGGCTCCTACATGTGAACCTCAGGCTGGTCAGAAGCTCACAAGTTATTGCTTCAGGGACAGAAGTCAAAATACCATCAGAGAGGAGCTTATCAAGGATGATGCTACAAATATTATCGAGGAAAAGGACCACTCAAATCAGCTTGAATTTAACTAAAATTTTATTGTCATTTATAAGTGGGTATAGCGTCAAATTCTAGCAAGTCATATTCTGAATCAAAGTTATTGCAGAAAACCTTCAAAAGATACGATCAATCTATTAAAATCTCTTCAACCTAACTCTGCCAAAATGTTTAAGAAAGCCCTAAAGAAATAGTGGTTCAGGCTTAACATTTACTGCAGGTGGTGATGTTTTGCTGAATGCTTTTATTTTCCCATTGATTAATGTATTAATCAATAATCTTGATAATGTGGCTGCTAGAGTCCCTCTAAGCTGCAGGAAGGTCGTCAGTAATTTGTTGGCTGGATGAGCTGTGCTAGCTAATTTGGCAATTTTTTTAGATTCAGAATGTGATTATGCAGATATATGAGAATTCCTCATTTCATATTTCTAAATTTGACTTTTACTTTGTCCAATCTTACAGCTTATAGTGGAGCATCCATATAACTTAGCTTCATTTATTTTATTCAGTCTTGTGTGCTTGGAGAACATTATGTCACTACAATGTGAATGTGCTTCATGTCCTTTTCAAGGAATGGGTTTTCATAATTCTGAAGCATAATATTTGATATTACCAAAATAAGCAATGGATTGTCAAGGTATTTTTTTAATTAAAAATAATTTTTAGAAATGGTGCAGATAGAAGATTTCTGTTGTCTACTTATTGCGCACACAAAAAGGATCAATAAGCCTTCATTTGCCTCTATGATGTCTTCAGTAAAGCATTTACCGTAAGTCTCTTGTTACTTAGTTCTTCATGTCAAATTACTCTTCTCATAATATATTTATTTGGATGCTACTGAAACTTATTTTGCCATACCTATTAGCACAAGAAACACTTGATTTGTTATGTATGGAAAGGTTATCGTGTACTTGCTGAATTTTTGGAAAAAGTTTTGACATTTTATTTGTGGAGTTATTCTGCCAACATGAAATTGTCGTTCATGCAACAATCAAAATGAGTTGATATCGTCTCATTGCTCGCATCATTTCCTCTTTGATTTGATTTCAAGATGACATCACTTGATGATGATTTTTCAAGTTGGCCATCAACTTTGGTGGCCAGTTTGCTTTTGTATTTTTTCAAGATTGATGGCCAGTTTGCTTTTGTATTTTTTCAAGTGGACCATGTGACCATCTACTTGTGTAAGCAATATCCTTTCTTTAGAAAATCATAGTCATTTGGCTTCAAGTGTATTTTTCACCTGACGTTAAGAATTTACTGTACTAAAATCATCACAGAATCAGGACCTTATGTTTCCTTTATATTTTCCAAATCAACTTTATTGTCTCTGTACAATGTGCATCCAATTATATATTTATCAATTTGCACTCTCCTACTGGACTATGGAAGTTCTATCATCAGTTTCTAATCGTGCTCCTTTTTGGTAACATCCAAGTCTGCTCCTTGGAATCTTTAATTTCTAGAATGATGACATCAAGTCTTTAAATTGAATATTCTCATCAATATTGGACTCTTGGCATGGTGCACCTTGATGTAAATATAGGTCCTATCAATCATGTCATGACAAATGCCCGAGTTGTTAACTTCCCTTCCAATGATGCTATTTTGGCACTTCATTCTTGTCTTGTATTTTGAAGCTTTGACACTGTTGGACACTTATACATGGCAAAATGCAGCACCATGCTCCATGGCACTCTAGAAATCAATAGTCCTGCTTATGTCAATTAGAACTGCCAGTGCTTGGCACTCTTTTCAGATTTTCCTGTAGGAGAAATAACTTAATGTGATTGATGATACTTGGATGAGTAACTATTTTACTACTTAACAGTTTTACTCTACACTCTAAAATGTGCCCAGAGGCTTCTAGTGAAGTGTCCCATCATGTTATCTATGTTACCAGGACAATAAATTCACATCTTTATTAATTAAAAAACTACAGTTGACTAGTCAACTTTCAATGGTTGCCAAAAGATTCTGCACTTTTTTACATTTTTATTTTTATGCCTCTTGTTGTACAAAATTTCTATGTTAGGAATTCTAGCTAAAATGTAGGACACTCAAGGACACCTAGATATTTGGCCATAGTGTTACATGGACATGTAAGAGTCAGATTTGGATGCATATCCAAGTGTCAAACATGGCAAGAGGAGAAAAGGAAGTTATGAGAATGCATTGCCAAAAAAAAAAAAAACTAAATTGAATATATTTATTAAAAATTACTATACTACTTTATAAAAGAAAACATTAAAATATATATTATATCAAGGTTTTTGCATTGTTTCTCATCTGAACTTCTCAATTAGCTTACGGTTATGAGAAATATATGACATTTCACCTAGTTACTTTGGCACCTACTTCACTCAGCAGTCTATAAAAGGAACAGAAGTTCACCTCTAACATCATTATGAATGGTTGAACTAATTGTCAGAAGAATTAGACACTCCTATAGTCTTTTAAAGCTGCAATAGATGAATTTGATTAGTGGTTGACACTTAATCAAAGTAACTTCTAATGTAGTTTTGAAAGATTGAATTCGTTGTCTGTATATGACGATGTATCAGAGATGAAATGGATGAATCTGACAAAGATTTGTGTTTTACACATGCGTCTCATTGACACAGATTCCTGAAGCTGGACATGAGTGTCTAGATAACACGCATGCCAATTGTCTAGGCAACATTTCCTTCCAATCATTCAGCAAGATCATAAAGGGAATTAAATTATTCTCTTGTTATTGCTTGTTCATTTCTATATTTATTGCGATCAGTTAGGCAAGCAATTAGATTTCGGTAGAATGACAAGCTTTTCAATTATTTTTGAGACCTTAAAATGTAGCGCACTTTGTTGTAAACATAGGAGGTCATCAGTCTTGTTGGCACCACAAATGCCTATGTTAATTTCCCCTGCCAATCTTCCTGCATGATCGATAAGGTATTAAAATATTTCTCTTGTAATTACATATTCATTTCCACTTTGTATTGATGTTGATGGGAACAGATGGTAGTTAGACATTGGTGGATTAACAAGCCTTTCAATTATTTTAAAACCTAAGAAGAAGGATAACAATTTCATGGATTATGCACGTTTATTCTGAAAACTTATTCCTAATTTTCTCTGACATCAAATATTTCTGGCTCAAAGATGCCAGCTTATCAAGATGGTAAAACCCTTGGCAGTTAGACCAAGCGGCCTGGAATTGAATCATGTTTTCACTCGGGAGTTATGGTATTTGGGGGAGAGCTGCCCCCGGTTGTATAGCTTATTACCTATGGGCTCTTCTATCATTGAAAAGAAAAAAAAAAGGTAAAAACCATTGATGCTACTGCTACCTCCAAAAAGCATCAAAAGTTATTCTTGTTTTAAGAATTTCTTTCCTTTTAAATTTCTGATGCTGCCTTTTGCATTCATTTCCTAGCTCATGAAATTAATCAATTGGGAGACCCTACTTAAAAAGAATTCTGCAACCTTGTTCTTTTAGTTGAAAAGACAAAATGGTATCTTTTGGATTGCCTACAATCATCAGGTAAGGATATAAAAGTGTCTTGGTATTAAGTCCGCCATTTATCCATTTTTTAAATTCTAAATGATGATGAAACTATTTTTCATTTACTGGAGATAACATATTACTGAAATGGAGAGTCAGTCATGATTTCTTTTGGTTATGTAGGCTTGTAGAAGTTTTAGTTATTTGGTGAATTATCTGCAGTAAAATGCAAATTTAGGTCTCCAGCAAGGCAGCAATGCAGGTGTCGTAACAGTCATCAACTTGGTTGACATTCTTTTGTTTTGGTAAGGCTTTTGATTGTTGCATCGATATTGAGCAATTTTTATTTTCTTATCAGCATAATTTTTGTCCATGAAAGTTGCCAGATGTCTTTCCCCGCTTTCTGAAGTTGTCGTATTGCACATCTCGAAGATAAGATTTAAAACAAATTTGGCATTTCATGAAGAGTTCAAGTTACTGGGTACAAATAAGAAAGCATTTTGCACTACTCTACTGTTGTTGCAGATTTGCAAGTTGAAGATAGAAGTGTCTAAATTCCTATATTTTCTCCTTTCAGTAAGTTATAACATGGTAGCTGTAAACCCGTAGTAGTAACCCTGAGCTATTACTCAGACAAAAGGGTAATTATGACCTAGTAGTTCATGTGCTCGACTGGTGGAATGGTGTTTTTATAGAGTATGGACATCTGTCTGTCAGTAATTTCTTTACAGAAATAAGTGTGAAATAAATAGCATTGTTGATGATAGGTAGTGGCAGATATTTCTTGCCGGTACATGAATTTTATTTTTAATCCTTTTGTGAAAGAAGATGGGAAGATCCCAGTAGTTGATTTCATAGAGATGAGTAATGTTAAGGGAGGCTAACTATCATATGAATTTGACATGGGAACAAAAGGACAATTCACAATGAAGAAGAACAAGCATTATAAGGATCATCCTAGAATAAGAGAACAATGCAGTAGATAGAAGATACATCAGCAGCAACTATTTCATCTCTGGAATATATTTAAAAGCCAGGAACTGTTTTGGTGTGTTCATAGTGCTCTGCAATTGAGTTCCCACCATTTCCATGAACATGTACTGGACAACAGCAACAGCTTCTGGTGGTTGTGATGGTCTTCGCGATCATACAATCTAAATGCAACCATGAACATTATGTGGGAGATTCAAATAAAGAGAACTTAGAACTGTTATTTGTGAGTGGCATAAGAAAGCTAAAATTATATTCTTAGCCAAACCAGATGATATTTTAAGGAGAATTGCCAAATACAGGCCAGTAAATCTATTTTGTGCCAGAGATTCACTATTAAAGCACCCAACTGGCTTAGGTTGGTAATAATTTTCTCTATTGTTTTGCACTTGAAATCAACAAAAGATATGATTGTGTTTCACTGTGAACTTCCCGCTTATAAATTGTGCCGTAGTGATGAACTCTAGTCAGGAAACTTCCATTGTGCCTTCTTGATTAGAAGTTTCTTCCATAGCGAACCAAATTTTGAAGGCAAAATGCTTGGATGATGATGATCATTTGAAGTCAGTTGATGGAATATGTCATTATTTGACCCAAACTGATTAGATTGATTCACTTTCTGGGCCTTTAGAAAGTTGAAGGCCGAAACATACCAATCTTGGAGTATGGAAGATGTTGAAGAAAGTCCTGGGAAGGTTATGGAAGGAATTTGACCATGGATGGAAGCAAATATGAGCAACTCCATATCATCTACTGTTTCTTTGATATGAATGCATAGAGATGCAGAAACTTCTGCCCGAGGGCTTGCCTGCTATTCGAATGTTTGAGGACATGGATTTTCTCTCTAACAGGTAAAATCATACATTTCTGATGATATGGAAATTTTTTCGAAGGATCACATAAGTTCATTATTTAGTATTGCATGAAATCGCCAGACATTTTCTATGGCATGGATTCAGTTATTTTGAGTTTTGTTGAATGCTTGATAAACAAAACGTCGAAACTTTCCTACTATTCTTGTGACAATGGTGGAGACAGACTTCCAGTCGCATGAGGTATTGATTCCACTACGTTTATCACTCATTACCACTTAATTTTGGAGACAAATGATCATTGCTTGACAACTTATGATAGTTTTGAAGCAACAATTTGGACTGGAATGTTCCCATTTTGTATTGTTTGAGTCATTTCTTCTGTTTGTGTTGTATAATTTTTTTTATCACTGTCTTATTATGTCATGTTAACACAGTTTTTGGGTATGATGCTCGCATCTGTTGGAGCTAGATAGATTATATACAGGTGAAGCTGCTTGTTTGGACCTCACCAGGCTGTTGGCGTGCCACTTGCACACGTCTAGTGGGAACATATTAACCCTATGTTTAATTGGTGTCATAAAAAGAAGGATGGATGGGATTGAAAAGATGGATGGTCTCCATCTATTGTTTGATTCAAAAAATTATAGGAAGGATGGATGAAAAAGCAGGATTGTCCATCCATCCTAGCCTAGCAATTTGTATCCTCCCAAATAAAGAGGATGCAAGAAAGGAAGGATGAAGCATTGATGGATAGATTTTTGCATTAATAAAATTATTTTTTATTAATATTTTTGATAAAAATATAATATTTTTTTACTTTTTTAATTTATATTATTTATATATATTTTTATATATACTATTAATCATATACTATTAAATTTTATTATTAATTATTTTAATTTTAGTACATAATTTTAATAATTATAATTAAATAATTAAAATTATCTTCTATTTTTTTTATTTTTATTTACTATTTTTAATTAATTATTTATATAATATTAATTAATTATTTAAATTTAATTATAAATTAACTATTTATTTATATAAATAATATATCATTAATTTATTAATAATTTATTTATTAAATTAAAAATTAAATATTTATATAATTTTATATAATTATATATAATAATAATGATAAGTACTTATTTAGTATAAATAAGTATTATAAATTGATAATAGTAATATTTTTATCAAAGAATAATATAATAAAAATATTATTTAAATATTATTTATTCTATATTAAATAGAGAAGGAAATTATTTTTATTCATCCTTTCATGTTTCACTAAATATAAAAAAAGATGGATGAGTCTTTTATTCATCATCTTTCTTATCTATCATTCTTTCTTCATCTATATATTTTTTCAATCCATTCTTCGTGCTACACAGGTGGTGGGCAAGAGCAAAGTAAACATGATAATCACAGTGAGGATTGATAAAGTTAGTGGTTGCCATGGGTTTGACTCGGGAAGGACTTGGACGTATGGTTACCGTTTTGTCTCACGTTTTGCAGCAGATTTAGTCTAAAATTCCAAATTCAACAAACCATTTACCTTGAGGACCAAGAAAACATGGTTAAGGTTATAAAGGCCCGTCCTATGTCCGACTTCACCGACTTGGCAATACCCGATGTGGACAGTTTTCTGTTATAAACTAAAGGAAGATAACATCGATAACATATGATATCGGCTTTTTAGCATCATTCGGCTCTATCGTTCATCATGCGGTTCAGGGCCCGTGACTGCATTAGCTAACTTTAAATCCTAGATTTAGCCATATTTGAAACATAGATAATTCTCTGTCAATTTAATCTGTCCCCTTAAACGAACAAGCGAGTAGATGAATGATTGAATGGATGAATAAGCTGTCTTCTACTTTGGGGTTTGATTTTGGTAATTTCAGCCTCTCCCAAGTTCCCATTCAAATCTGCTCTTTGTAAAGTGGACTGCTTTGGTTTGTCTAGAAAGTTGCTCAGGCCCGGTGGTGCTGGCTTGGTAACCAAGTATCTAACCGCATTTATCCATTTGTCTACAAATCGATCCTAAGATGGTCCCCCACATTCCATTGCTAAGCTCAGCTTAGTTAAATGCTATATTAGAAGCTTAAAATCCAATTTGGCTCGAGTCAACGGTAGGCCCCATCAGTTGCTGTTGATCCAATCAAAACCAACCTTTTGTTTTGTTCCTACAGCGTGCAGTGATGCGCGTCAAAACGCGGGAAGGGCTACCGTTCCCCCAAACCGTGTTCCGTTTTGAAGCGCCCAGCGTACCCAAGAAGAAATCTTCGGTGGAAAAAGAGGTCCTCTCCAATTCTCCTCGCTCCCATCGCCAATTTAAAAGCTGGCGCTGGCCACAGCTCAGCACGAGACCACCAACCACCGCTAGTCGTCACTTCCTTCGAACCTAGCGCCGCCGCCTCCGCCGCCACGGCGGTAGTCCATAGGAAGATAATAGAGCCATGCCGGTGAACCTCGACAGCCGTCCGGAGCTCCGCCGCCCTCGGCAGGCCCGAAACATGGAACCAGGGACGCAGCCGCGCTACATCCCGAAGCGGGGGAAGGTACTGAAGCGAATTCTTAAACGTCTCTTATGCTTACCGTTCGGTCTCTGCACCGGCGGCAGGGTTTGCCCCCAAGCTGGTGATTGCCGGAGATAGGCTCCGGGACCGACGGTGTTTCTTCTCCGAACGCCCGCGCAGATATTTCTATGGGGACGCTTGGTTTGCTTGGGGTTCAAGACACTGGAATGAACCGGATGCACAGAGTTGACGGTGGATCATGTGCCCCTGTAGAAATTTGTCTGCATGTGTTTGGAGAATATAGGAATTTTCATGCAAAGGTTTGTAGGGTAGAATAATTCGCGTCGTTCGGTTGTACCACATGGTAGATAATGGATGTTCCCAGGGGGGTGGGGATGCCATCGATTAGATGGTTGTAAAGTAACTTTAGGGATCATTAAAATTGTTAACTTTGTAAATTTTGCGTTTATTCATGTAAGAAGAGCCCGATGGTATTACTATTTTACCTATAGTTTGTGCTATGTTTTGCTTTCGTAATTAAGAAAGGAATTTTTCCGAGGGATAGACTGCATCATATGAAACGCCAACTAAAGTAATTGCAGGAACGAATTGCTGTGTACCATGTTACTCAAAAGTTACCATGTTGAGCGGTCGATTCAATTTCCAAAATAAGATCTACTCATAGGTGACATCAGACCACATAGTTTAAATAAAGGATTACAAAAACAGATATACTGATCCGAGCAAATCTTAAATCAGGAAAAGACCGGTTTCTTACAAGCGAAGCTATACAAATATTATTAAGATATAGTTGATGGAAGAATAAGAGAGAATGTGATGATGAGAGGGGGACAGCCGTGGTGCGAAAGGGTTGCCATGCTGGCATCACACGTGGCACCAGGATATTGGAGCAAGATGGTTCAATTCATGGAAGATTGGAATGTAGTCTAAATGCATCGAATCCTCGTGAGATGTGGCTTCAGGAATACTTTGATGCTCGAGTCTTTTCCAGCTTTTAGGCCTGCCGATTGGGCTTTCCGGCACTTAAGTAAAGAACAAATATGTTACCAAAAAAAGAAAAGAAAAGCAAATATAAAATTATTTTTGGAGCCCCATCTCGGTACCAGAAGTTTCAAGGCCTTGCATCACTAGAAATTGCATTAACCTCATGAACCATACCAATTCCTTTTTAACACATGATGCACTATATATGAAAGGGTTTTTCTTGGTGCTAGATTTGAGCTCCGTAACATTTGCCAAGTTGTCGAGCTAGTAAAGTGAGATGGAATGTAGCCTTGGATTTGGATGGTTAGGGGTTTCTAGGGGAGGTTTGCTAGTTCGTTGTCTACTGGGCCCTTCTATCAAGAAAAAAATATTAATCAAATAGTAATGCTATGAATACAAATCATAGTTATATCAAAAAAGAAGAAAAAAAACTCTATTATATAGAGTTAAAAAGGGATTGGTATAATTCCCAATATGGGTGCCAAGTACGTAAAGGTTTGCACTATAAAATCAACCATCTAACGGCGCATGGCGATGAACCTTCATCGCGGTTCTAGAGTTGGTCCTCAAAGCATTTCTAAAAATGGTTGTTCTTTAGAATTTTTACAAACCACCTTTTTATCCAATGAAAATTTAATTCCAGAGAAAGTTTTTTTCCTTAGATATTTTCTTTTAAATGGTTCCGTGACTCAAGAATCTCAATCAAACGGACATAAATTAGCATCATCTTTTATGAAGTAGGATAAGCATTAGTGCAATTAATTATGCACAGCACCCTCTAGTTTAAGTGGGGCAACAATACAAGATAGTCTAATTGTTTTTGTCTAAATGCAATTCAGTGCAATTAAGTCTACAAAATCTGAAGGTGCCATAAGATTTAGATTAAAACCATGCCGTCATTAAGAGTTCGAGAGGATAAAGGTACCTTCAAGACTACTTTTTATTATAGCCCCTTGTCCATGAATCACTTCTATTTTTTCAAAAAAGAAAAGAAAAGAAACATTCAAGATCAATCATGACCTACCATGCAACTAATTTACAAGGGCTCTTGCAATTAGACCAAGAGAGTTTGGCTCCTCATCAATCCTGCTTAAATTGGAGAAATCCAGTACATAGATCGCAGCAATCCATGCACAATCTGAGACTCTGTGTTGCATAGGAGCAATGTGATCTTGGACGGTAGAGAGACTGAAGCTTCCCAACTCCATGCACTCTGGAAGCACTAGAGTAGCCCCCACCACTGCCACACAATAGAAATTGGAATCCATTTCCTTTGAGAACAGTCCCAGGGAGACTCTGTTTCCTGCGACTAGACCTTGTTGCTTGACTTGGTTCCTTGGGGAAACGTTCCTCTGGAATGTAATCTCGCCACCTCGGTGATTCCCGCAAGCGGGTATATATATGATTCTGCCGACTTCCTGAACACCGCCCAAACGGTCAAAAACCAAAACATTCTTTTCTTTTTATTAAATCCATGGGTGGCCGAAAAGTTGAAGCTTTTCTTTAAAATATAGTAACTAACCCACTCCCAGTGACCCAAGTGATCATGCTAAGGGCCCATTTAAAACCAAGGGTCCTATGCCTCCTGCTTCTTAGAGTCTCCTAAACTAGCTGCTAACTCCATGGCTGGAGTTCTGGCCACCGGAATCAAGAACAAGAAGCCCTCACCGGGGACCCATCCGCGCCCCATTCCGAAGAGGGGGGCCATCCTTATCCGCATTCTAAAGCTCCTCTGCTCTTGTTGTACCTCGAAGGCTTCGAAATCGGGCGGGAAGAAGGTTAAGGTGTAGTCACAAAACAAATATTAGGGAAGCTAGGTATGTTTAGTTAATTATGATGCAATAGTATTACGTTCCTTCGAAACAGGGGACTGCCAGCTGGTTCTAGCGCTCCCCTCTTAAGTAGGAGGATTAGATAGTTGACATGCAGTGATGTTCTGCTAAAATTAGTACATGTTGACAATTCTACCTTACAATATCATGTAATACATGTATTCGCTTTTGGCTTTGAGTACATCTGGATTTCCGATCATCGATTAAATTTATGTAATAAATGTGCAAGTTGCGAGGACAGTTAATTATCTTCCATTTAACTACATAAGAATGCATGCATTGATTGCCACAGATCTGCGCACATTCGGCATGGTGGATTCGGTCCGTGCACCCAGTTCCATACAAGCACGAGAGTAGGCCTGATTTCAACTAAATTTCTTCTGGTTGTTTAAAGTTTATCTTGAGGTGACGAGTTGTTCGGCCTGGTCCATGGGCTAATGATCTGCATTTTTGGGCATGAAGCCATGAACCTATTCCTAAACTACCAACCAATGTTCATCGTTTCGGTGTACCAAATATCGGTGCTACTTCTGTATTGTGTACTGGTTTCGTATCAATATGGTCGGTATACATCTATACGATAAATATTGCTACCAACAAAATCCTGATAGAAAATATTTCTTGGCCAACATTTGCTCCTAAATAAGAGTGTTAAAGGAAAATTTGAATTTGAAAATTCAAAAATTTTTAAATAAGTTTTCCTCTAAAGATATTTTCTTTTTGACCATCTTAATTAAGATTTTTTAATCCCACATCGAGATTGGAAAGATTGTTTGAGCCTTTTGTATGAGAAAAACATTTGCCTATGCCATTAAAGATGTTTGAGGAGGTTTGAAGAAAGATGATGTTGGGGATAAACCCCACTTCCATCGAAGTTCAGTCTGATGCTTAGCCTAATGTAACTGATAATCATAGAAGAGCTTCGATCAGAAATTCTCCAGGAGCTGAACTCCTTTCGAACTTCTCCTTCAGTCGGATTCCTTTAGGAGCCGAACTCCCAAACTCCTTCCGGACTTCTCCTTCGGTTGGATTCCTCTAGGATAGTCGAACTTCATCCGGATTTCTTTAACAGATTACTTCTAGATTTCAAGTAGTTTTTCTCTCGGATGATCCCCTCTAGCCATATTTCTTTTAGGAGTTCGAACTCCTCTGAAATTGACATCCGGATTTCTTCAACAGATTACTTCTAGATTTTAAGTAGTTTTTCTCTTGGATAATCCCCTCTAGCCATATTTCTTTTAGGAATTCGAACTCCTCTGAAATTGACATATGTCAAAGCTCTTCACCAATTAATGCCTGCTTCCTCCGAACATTGACTATTAAATCTCAACAAACGGTCGATACCTCTCTCCGTAATAAATTCCATGTGGCCCCGAGCGACCTACTACCAGACGATTATGGTAATAAATTTTACATGACCCCGAGCGGCCTACTATCGGATGGTTACGGTTATACAAGCTCCGTCTATAAAAAAAAATCCTCTAGATATATTTTCTCTAAGCTCTCTTCTCCTTCTCAAAATTCTACTGAATTCTTACCTAAACACTCCATTTCTGTTGGCTAAAAGAGCTGACTTGATCGTCGGAGGGTCCTACCAGAGCCACCATCACTGACTCTAGATGGAACTTTATTTTGCAGATCATCAACGGTGACCTCTTCTTTCTCAACTTCAGCTCGATCTGACGTCAATCAGATTCTGCACCAATAGGATTGGCGCTAGAAGGAGGGCTCTCTATTTCTGAGGTATCCTTGTTCTTAAAGAAGTGCTCAATCAATCCTGTGGATCTTCTTCTTCAAGGTTCATCTCCATCCTCTTCTTCAATATCAAGAAATGCCTTCAAAAAAGACGACTATCCAAAGATCTACCGCTTCTGCCCTCAGATCTAAGTCAGATCCATTCGTTTCTGCTCCATCGCCAGCGCTTCAGTCTCCTCCTCCATCGGTGGCTATGATATATCCGGAGCAGTTTAACCTGCTGATGCAGCGGGTTCAGGGCCTCATCGAAATGGTGCAGGCCATGCGGCAATCCTCGATGGTGGTTCTGTCAGAAAACCCACCATCAAAATGTCAGAAATTGATTCTAAAGAGGAGCACTTGGACTAGCATACCTATCGCCCCTGAGAAGAAAAAACAGAGAGCAGAGGATCCTTATTCGGATCATGATTCTTCTCCGAAAGAGACCTTCTCCATCTACAGTAGGAAGCCTTCCAAGATTTGCGATCAAGATGACATCCTCGATCAAAAACTACGAAAGATGGATCGATGGATTGAGAAACTCCACCACGTCGCCCCAGCTCACCATGATGATATCTGCACCGATTCTCTTTTTCTCTCCAAATTATGCAAGAGCCCATTCTGTCAAACTTCAAGCTTCTCCAATTTAAAAACTACGATGGAACCTCTAATCCGATTGATCACTTAGAGGCCTTCCGAACCATGATGCTGCTCCATGGTGCACCAGACGTCATTTTATGCTGAGCTTTTTTGTCTTCCTTAAAGGAAGCAGCAAGAAACTGATACTCGGCATTGAAGTTGGGTACAATCTTCTTCTTTGACTAGATGAGCCATCAATTTGTGGCTCACTTCATTAGTAGCCGACGTCTGCACTGAGATTTGGATTTTCTGATGAATATTAAGCAGAAAGAGGAAAAATCTATCCGAACTTATGTCATCCAATTTAATATTGCTGCATTGGAGGTTCGAAATCTGAATCAGTCTGTTACAATGGCCGCACTCAATGGTGGCCTTCAGAAGAATGATTTATTATTCTCTCTGAAGAAGAAGTACCTCAGGAACTTTTCTGATCTGCTAGCATAGACTGAAGAATATGCCTGAGTGGAAGAAGCCTTCAAATTGAAAGATGAGGAAGCCACTGATGGAGGATCAAATGAAGTTCGATCGCGCTCACGGACTCCTTCCGAGCATAAGCGGGCCCAAACTATAAAAAGGATATATTTGAGCAGAAGAAGTCTTCAAATTGAAAGATGAGAAAGCCGTAGGAGAGCGACGGGCAGAAGAGTCTAATAGACCCACTGTTGATGGAGGATTGAATGAAATTCGGCAGCACTCACGGACTTTCTCCGAGCGTAAGCGAGTCCAAACTCTTCCTCGAGCTCATCGTCAAAGAAGCTCCAACAGAAGGGCACAACGAAGTTCTCCCCCCAGAAAGTTTTACAACTATGCCCACCTTAATGCTCCTAAAACTCAAGTTTGATAGAAATTAAGAATCAGTTACCAAGATCAGAAGAATTACGATCTCCTCCAAACAAGCGCAATTGAAGCAAGTATTATTTGTATTATCATGATCACGACCACGATATTGAAGAATGCATTCAACTCCAAGACGAGATTGAGGAGCTCATCAGGAGAGGCCTGTTGGGTCGATTCCTCAAATGCTGGCCTGAAGTAAGAGAAGATTAGCTAAGGATGCTGCCACAGTCAGAACTATCAATGAGGAAGGAACAACGAGGAGATCGACCATCTTTCGGTATCATCAATACTATCTCTGAGGGACTTAGTACTTTGACGAGCTACCATCTCTCAGCCTCGAAGTTAGGAGAAGTTTGCTCCAAATTAGAAAGACCGGTACGAAATAGAGGAGCTCGTCCGATCCGAAACTTATCGCCTGAAGAAACTTGGAGAAACAACGCTCCCACGATCTTAAAATTCAAAAAATCTGAGAATGTATTGCCAGTAAGTTTTCTTTAATAAAACTCCTTCATTTTAATATTATTATTTCTTGGTGCAAAAATTATGTGATGATAGAAAAGAAGCAATCAAAAGTGGCCATGTTAGAAACAGGAGGAGAACCTCATCCTAACATAAGCAAGTCGAAGACCTTTGATTATTTAAGATAGGAGGAGAACTTCGTCCTAATATGAGCAAACTCAAAGGCCTCGTCCATTTTAGACGAGGTGAGGGAAGAGGTCCTGACAACGGTCCTAATATACTCCTACAGTCCATTAAGAATAGGAAGAGAACCTCATCCTAACGTGAGCAAAGTCGAAGACCTCATCAATATAAGACAAGATGGAGGAAGAGGCCATACCGACGATCCTAATGCATTTTCGTAAGCCATGTTAAGAACATAAGGAAAGCCTCCTCCTAACATGAGCAAAGGTCGGAACCTCGTAGATCAAAGATATGGAGAAGAAAGAAGCTTGGTGAAAAATTTCTACACGTACTTTTCCATGACAACCTGACTACGTCAAATATGAAAAAAAAAGATCGACTATTATATTAGACGGTCCCACCTCCATGTCATTTTCCTCCTCCCAAAAGCTGAGGTCAACCTCAGAGAACCTTCGAACTATCCTGCCTTCGCACGCTTCCTATCTGAACTCAATAGGAGATGAGATCTCCTTCAACCTCGATTGGAGATAAAATCTCCTCCGAGCTTTAACCTTGGTCGGAGATAAGATCTCTTCTGAGCTTCAACCTCGGTCGGAGATAAGATCTCTCCCGAGCTTCAACTTCAATAGGAGATGAGATCTCCTTCAACCTCGATCAGAGATAAGATCTCCCTCGAGCTTTAACTTCAATAGGAGATGAGATCTTCTTCAACTTCGATCGGAGATAAGATCTCTCTTAAGCTTTAACTTCAATAGGAGATAAGATCTCCTTCAACTTCGGTCGGAGATAAGATCTCCCCCGAGCTTCAACGTCAATAGAAGATAGAATCTCTTTCAACCTTGGCTGGAGATAAGATCTCCTCCGAGCTTCAACCTCACCAGGAGATAAGATCTCTTTCAACCTCGGCTGGAGAAAAGATCTCCCCCGAGCCTTAACCTCAATAGGAGATAAGATCTTCTTTAATCTTGATCGGAGATAAAATCTCTTTTGAGCTTCAACTTCAACAAAAAATAGGATCTCCTTCAACCTCAGCTAGAGGTAAGATCTCTTCCGAGCTTCAAGCTCAATAGGAGATAAGATCTCCTTCAACCTCGGCTAGAGATAAGATCTCCCCCAAGCTTCAACTTCAATAGGAGATAAGATCTCCCCCGAGCTTCAACTTCAACAGGAGATAAGATTTTCTTCAACCTCGATCGGAGATAAGATCTTCTCCAAGTTTCAACATCAACAAGAGATAGGATCTCCTTCAACCTCGACCGTAGATAAGATCTCCTCCGAGCTTTAATCTCAACAAAAAATAAGATCTTCCCCGAGCTTCAACCTCAATAGGAGATAGGATCTCCTTCAACTTCGACCGAAGATAAGATCTCCTCTGAGTTTCAACTTCAAAAGAAGATAAGATCTCCTTCGAGCTTCAACCTCAATGGATGCAGAGTCCGAAAAAAAACTTTGACAGTTGTCTTTCTTGTAGTCCTTTCTTTCGAATTTCGAACTCGAGAGTGGGGGGACTATTGTTGGGGATAAACTCCACTTTCATTGAAGTCCAGTCCGATGCTTAGCCTAATGTAACTGATAGTCATAGAAGAGCTTCGATCGAAAATTTTTCAGCAGCCGAACTTCTTTTAGATTTCTCCTTCAGTCGGATTTCTTCAGAAGTCGAACTCCTTTCGAACTTCTCCTTCAGTCAGATTCCTCCAGCAGTTGGATTCCTCTAAGACCTCCTTCAGTCGAATTTTTTCAGGAGCCAAACTTCTTTCGGACTTCTTCTTTAGTCGAATTCCTCCAGCAGTCGGATTCTTCTAGGAGCCGAACTCTTTTCGAACTTCTCCTTCAGCCAAACTTCTCCACCAGTCGGACTCTTTTTGGACTTCTCCATCAGTCAAACTCCATCCGAATTTCTCTAGCGGATTACTTTCAGATTTCAAGTAGTATTCCTTCCGGATGATCCTCTCTAGCCGTGTTCCCTTTAGGAGTTCGAACTTCTCTAAAATTGATATATGTCAAAGCTCTTCACCAATCAATACCTGCTTCTTCTGAACTTCGACTATTAAATCTCAACGAACGGGCGATACCTCTCTCCATAATAAATTTCACATGGCCCCGAGCGGCTCACTACCAGATGGTTACGGCTATATAAGCTCCATCTATAAAAAGAGATCCTTCAGATACATTTTCTCTAAGCTTTTTTTTTTTTCAAAACTCTGCTGAATTCTTATCTGAGCACTCCATTTCTGTTGGTCAGAAGAGCTGACTTGATCGTCGGAGGATCCTGTCGGAGTCACTACCACCGACTCCAGACGGAACTTTATTTTGTAGGTCATCGACGGTGACCTTTTCTTCCTCAACTCCAGTTCAATCCGGTATCAACCAGATTCTGCACCAACAGACGGGCTTAGAACTCTACGAATCAAAAACTTTATTTTTATTTGATTGTTTAAACTTTGAGCTATTGTTTTAATGTTTTTTAAACATTGAAATTTAATTAATTTTTGAATGTTGGGAGTTTTATTTTTGACTTTAATAGTTGAATCCAAACGGTCAGAATCGGTTGGCTATAAAAAGCCCCCCGGGATCTAATCTAGTTTAAAGTCTTCTAAGCATCTTCTCTATTTCTCCTAAAGTTCCCTATGATCTTTTTCAATACAATATTTTTTCTTCTTTTATCTTCTTGAGTACGGAACCTCCTCCACAATCATGTTTGTGGGTAGAGAATTTCAATCATATTTTGGGATAGTATCTTCGAATTTTTCTGCATGAAAGATGAAAATATATTTTAGAATAGTACTGTGCATGCTTCCGAATTTTTAATTTTGATTTTGCTATCTTCTG
Organism: Cocos nucifera; assembly: GCA_006176705.1. Classification (NCBI taxonomy): domain Eukaryota; kingdom Viridiplantae; phylum Streptophyta; class Magnoliopsida; order Arecales; family Arecaceae; genus Cocos; species Cocos nucifera. Next base: position 542,871 of record QRFJ01003198.1, read on the forward strand.
TACGTCATTTTTTTTAATTTTCTAAAAAAAATTATTAGCTTTCTTAGATTATATCCGAAATATTTTATAAATTATGTTCCAATAAAGAGTTGGATAGAGGGTATATATGTAGGTAACCTTTTTTTTTTTTTTTTCCTAAAAATTTTAGCTGTATACATTACTACTGCAAGCCTCATAGCTCCTCAAAAAAAAAAAAAAAAAACTTTAGGAAATACAATTTCTTACCAAGTTTTATAGCATACTATTAAGTGTGGTTTGATGAACGAGTTTATGCTATAAAAATTTTATCATATTTGGACCCTAGAAAATGTTATCATATTAGTCATTTTGATATGAAAATGTTCAATGGCTAGATGATTCATCATATGTAGATAACGCTTGATGATAGAATAACATTAAATTGTTGAAATGAGATTTACCATGAATTGGACCTAATGAATTTGATCCGACCTATATAAATTAATCCAAATCGGGGAGACCCCTATGCCAGTTTTGTAGCGAGTTCTTGAACAGGTTAACCACCCATTGGTTGTGAACAATTCAATTACATATTGGTGATTGATGCACAAAACAGTGTGTGGTTGGATTAGACTCGTTGCTCCCACCTAATTCAATCATCCAATTTAATTACCAGCCGAGCACTGGGAACTATTTATGACGTGGTGTGAAAGCAAACCAGTGTGAAATGGGCGTCCTCTGTCCCAAAGTTTGATGGGCTCGGGGAGCTTGAACGTGACCATAATAAAACAAGAAGACCGATGGATTCGCGCAAGGATGCGACTTTTACTGTTCCAGTATCAGACCAAATTTGAACCCTAATTTTTCATTTCTCTTTTGAAAGGATCCATGAAGTCCGTCCATTTGGAATCCATAAACACCGTCCAGCCATTTACCTCGCCTTGGACATGAAGAAATTGTGACAGGGTTATGGAATCCGGTTGAAGTCCTAGTCAAACGAATCAGCAACATCAGAATCATGAGGCTTTAATTGGAATTAAAAGGTGCGATAAGAGTTTGACTTGAAAAAATGGTGGCATTGTCTTGGTTACCAACTCGAAGACAAATTGTATCTCCCAACTGTCTAAATAATGGGACTTGAGGACCATGATGTTTCTTTTTCATCTTAGATTTGGTCATCCAGCAAATAACAACAAAAGATTGCATGACGGCAGCACGAGAGTTATTGCGTGTCAGAATCCGTCCCCTAAGCTTGCAACTCTAAACTGGTCCTGTGGTTCGTTGGAAGCGGAGGGAAGAATTATCTCGGAACGGGGAGAGAAGGGATTTTTTGTTTGATTAAAATTTTAAGAAAAAATAAAATAAAAATATATTTTTTATTGAAAGTAAAAATCTACGAGGAAGATGGGTTTTAAAAATGATGGCTCCTTTCTTTTCTCAAAAATATTTTTTTAAAATTCATCACTAAAATTTTCTAAAATACCATTGGATAGTTAAGAAAAAATATTGAATAATAGTATACGCTAAGGGCTAAAAATAATATTTAAATATTATTTTTATAAATATTAATATAATATATCATAATATTTATATAAATATTGTTGATGCAGAATCTGGTCGTCGTCGAAATCCATTGGAGTGGAGGCCGATGAGGTCGCCGTCGAAAACCTGCAAAACAAAGTTCAATTCGGAGTCGGTGGAGGGTGGCTCCGGCAGGACCCTCCGACGATCAAGTCAGCTCAAGTCAACAGAAATGGAGTGCTCAGTATGGAGTTTGGTAGAGTTTTAAGGAGGAGAGAAGGGTTTTCAGAATCTGGCGTAAGCGTATCTGGAGGGTTCTTTTTATAGAGAGAGCTTGTCGTAACTGCCTTGATTAATGATTATCATAACTGTCCTGATCAATGCCGATCGTTATTGATTTTAAATATCGATCGTTATTGACTTGATAAATGCCGATCGTTATTATCGTGTAACCGTTTAGTAGTGGGATCATTTGCAGGAATTCGTCAACAGTCTGTAAGAAGTTCGGCTTCCATAGAAGTTCGGCCACTGAAAGTTCGACCGCTGGGAGTCCGAAGGAGCTCGGCCGCTGAAGAGTTCGGCTGGCTGAAGGGGGTCTGGGAGGATTCCGACTCCCGAAGAAGTTCGACCGAGGAGTAAGCTGAGAAGTTCGGTTGAGAGATTACTGCTGCGGAGTTTGACCGCTTATCAGTTCGGTCGGCTGTAATAGTTCGACCAAGACCCATCCGCCGAAGTTCTTCCATGGCTACTGGCCGCATCAGGCTGGGCACCGAACTTGACTTCGGCAGGAGCGGGGTTTATCCCCAACACTAACCTCTCCACTCCCGAGTTCGAAATTTGAAGGAAGGGAGTGCAGAAAAGGCGACTGTCGAAGTCCTTTTCTGAGCTCCATGCTGGTTCAGATCGAAGCTCGGGGAAGACCTTATTATAATATTTAAATTAATATTAATATTATAATATTTATTTTATTTTAAAATATTATTTTAATATTTATACTAATATAGTATTTATATTAATAAATTAATATTTATATTAATATAATATTATATTATATCTATATTAATAAATTTATTATATTAAAATGTTAATATTATATTAATTTAATATATATTATATTATATTATATTATATTAGTATTATATTAATATAATAAATTTTTATGATCTAATATTAAATTAATATTAATATAAATATATTATTATTATTTATATAAAGTTTAGGAATAAAAATATATGATCTTCTATTTATTAAAGATATAATAGATATTCTATATAGTTTTTCTAGAACAATAAATCATCAATCAAATATAAATTATTTTATAATTAATAAATTATTTTTTTATAATCAATTAAATAAATTAGAATCTTATTTATAGAAAATAACTTTTTAGTAAGTTATCTTTTAAAAAGAAATTTTTTTTTCGCAAATCAAATGAGTCCAAAAAAATTTTGAACATTTTTTTTTTTTTCCAAAAAATTTTGAACATTTTTTTTTTTTTGCTTCTAAGGAGCTGGAACGTACATACAATCAGTCATGAAGATTCTTCTATTATTTTTTAAGAGAAAGCAAGGGTGATTTTTATAATATTATAAACTAGTCGGAGACTCATACATTATATAGGATAGATAATTACAACCTATAATTATTAAAATTTTTAAATAATAAATATTCATAAAAAATATATTTTTAATTATTTAATATTTTATTTATTTATTTATTATATATATTATATTTATTTATTATTTTTATAAAATAATATTTTATTTTATTTATTTATTTTTTATGTTTTTATATCTTCTACATACCCACCAGTGCCGCTCCACCCTCCTTTCGTCCCATTAATGCTCTCCTTCTTTTTCAACAAATGCCGATTCTAATTGCACCCCATCCTTTTTCTTCTTCTCATATCTTTTTTCACGTCTGCTGGTGCCATCCCATCCTTCTGCCGCCTCACCATCACTTTCTTTTTCTTTCGATAAATATCGATTCCGTTCACACCACCCGGTGCCCTTATCGGTACCGCCCAGTGCCACCACTAAAAGAAGAAAGAAACTCTCTCTTCTTTTCTTTTCTATTTTTTTTTTATAAAATAATATTTATTATTTTTTCTATTTTCTTCCTGACTCATATCTTCTTCGTTCCCATCGATGCCACCCTATTCCCTATTGCCCCACCATGGCTCTCATTCTCTTTCGACAAATATCGATCCCGATCGCACCCCCACCCCTTCACTTCTTTTCATACTTTCTTCAAATTACTTTCGAACGTTATTAAATGCAGAGATTTAACTTTCAAATTAATAGAGTACCATACTCTATTTGTAGATAATTTATTAAATTTAATCTAATCTGATCCAATGGATTGATTTAGATTTCAAAATTTATTATTTTTTTAAAAAATAATAAAAATATTATTTTTAAAAAATAATAAAAATATTATTTTTTAAAAAATAAATTAGTATATTATTATTTTTAAAATTATAAAAATGATATGTTATTTTTTAAATAATAATAAATTAGTATTTATAAAAAATATTATTATATTTGTAATATTTTATTTTTTAAAAATAATATTTTTTAAAAAATATATTTTTTTATCTTTTATCCTGCCTCTACTTTTATTTTTAAAATATTATTTTTTTTAATTTTTTAAAATACTACTTTATCCATTTTCTCTTTTCTTTTCATACTTTCTCCACACCCGTCCATGCTACCCCCATCGCCTTGCTACCCCACCATTGCTTTCCTTCTCTCTCGGTGAACGTCAATTCCGATCGTACCTATTAGTATCGCCACCGCTAGTGCCATCACTGAAGAAAAAGAGAGAAACTTTCTCTCTCTTCTTTTTTTTTTTTATAAAATAATATTTTATTATTATTTTTTCTTCTTCCTTCTTATTCTCATATTTTCTTCGTGTCCGTCGGTGCCGCCCCATTTCCTGCTGCCCCACCATGGCTCCTCTTCTTTCTCGACAAATGTCGATCTCGATCTCACCCCCACCCTTTCACTTCTTCTCATATTTTTTTCAAATTTTTGAAGGCTATTAAATGCAAAAATTTGACTTTCAAATCGACGGAGTACCGTACTCTATTTATAAATAATTTATTAAATTTAATCTAATATGATCCAATGGATTAATTTAGATCTTGAAACATATTATTTTTAAAAAATAATAAAAATATTATTTTTAAAAAAATAAATTAGTATGTTATTATTTTTAAAATTAAAAAATAATATATTATCTTTTTAAAATAATAATAAATTAATATTTTTTAAAAATATTATTATTATTTTTAAAATATTTTATTTTTTTAAAAATATTTTTTGTCTTTTATCCTTTTTCTATTTATATTTTTAAAATATTATTTTTTAATTTTTTAAAATATTATTTTATTATTATTTAAAAATAATATTTATTTTATATGATATAATTAATATTATTTTAGATGCTGAGATGATAATACCATAATATTCTTCTATAATATATATACACAGATTTGATGCACGGGATAGAGGGGTATAACGTCATGCAGCAAGTGCAATATTTACCTTCACTATTATCACATATGACATATTTGTAATATAGAAGTAAAATAAGGTCTCAACTTGGTCTCAAAATTCGAAACCTTGACTCTGAGACAACATAATCAGGATTCAAATGCTCCGTCTCCTTGAGGTGGAGACCCATCAACCGCACAGGTTCCATCAACATAATCATGGACATGCAGCTGATTCGTCAACTAATTTTAAGTCGACCCGAACTTGACCAAAAATGTTGATCTACACACACGTGTGTGTGTGTATATATATATACACACATAAGAACATTATATATATATATATATAATCTAATTTAATTTAATTATCTAATCTAATTACCACCTGACCACTCCATATGCTATCTAGAACTTGGAAATACTGAAATGAGGGATCTTAAATAACCATTTCAACCCATAAGTTCTTGGTCCTGGGAAATGGCACAACAATGTATGTTAAATTTTACCTATGCTGTAGCTAAATTGGAAGAGTAAATTTCAGCTGGTAGGCTTAGTTTTTTGCTCCGCAGCAAGTCATGTAGTTTAATGATGTGCGCACCAGGAGTTTATATTTCATGCATATAAAAGTTGGAACAAGATAAGAACATTTTGACCTAATAGGGAGGGACATCAATACGCATTTTGTACATCCTAGAATACTGTACCACTTTTGGTAATTGTCATATCATTTATCTTGAGGACAGACATCTACGGCTTATTGCAGAAGCTCTAGCGGCCATGCTCGGGCGAATCCCAAATGACCAACAACCATCCATCGCCGATGGTATAGCTGTTATTTAAGGTAGGACAGCATTCTACGCTGCAATTGGAGTATTCTCGATTGACCATTCTAATTTTGGAATATTATTAGGATAATTCTTTTTACACTATCTATGGTGTAAAATTTCTGACATGGAGCGCACCATCTCTTTCGATTGGGTCACCTAAAGCTCTCGTGGCATGATGCAACGTGTGTTGTTGCTTTTCCACAGACGGCATCATAATGCTCTACTCTGTAATTAATCTCGATCTTTTTAAAAATATGAAAAATCACTTTTGCCCTTGTTGCTTACCAAAAAAAATTGATCAAAATTTGGTTGAAATTTCATCATCTTCTCTCCCAAAATGCCTTTTCATTTTTCCTCCACTCTGGCAATCAGCATTTTTCTCGTTTCTTTTTTCAAAGAAGCAGAGCATATCGATTGGACCATCTCTGCGGTGAGCATTTTGACATACTACGGGAGGTGTTCTATTAACGTTAGGAAGTATTGTCACATTATGGCCCCTAAAATGTTCGAGTTTAGAAGACGTCGAGGTGAAGGCAACAAAAAAGAAGACATGATCAAAGGGAGTATAACAATGGTTGTTTACAAAAGAGAGGATGCCCCTACAACCTCTGAAAGACATGAAATAGAGGAAACAGAAGAAGGTAAACTCCTTTTAAGGTTTAGGCCTTTAGGGCACTCCTTCGGGATGGTTTAGGGCATCCATTAAAGATTTTTTACTTTCTCGATTTATTCTAGAGTAGTTTACTTTTAGATTTTATAAACATCTGACTAGTAGGTAAAAATTATGACATCCTGTAGTAATACATGTTATGCCAAATGAAGTTTATGACATCGTGTATTGAAATCATGACCTTTGGGATATAAAACTATCTTCGGAAGATGTTTTACCTACAAAATGTTATAATATTAATATAGAATCTCATAAATCTGACCCAAATGTCATAAAAATGATAAAAATTTTAGTTGAAATATATTTTACCTACATAATGTCATAATACTAATCCTTAATATCATAATTTTGATCTAGAATATTATAATATCATCAAAACTATGTTCCAATTGTGTTTTACCAATGAGATGGCATAACGTTAATATAGAATATCATAAATTTAAACTAGGATGTCATAAAAAATTATACTTGAAAGGTATTTTACCTACAAGTTATCATAATACTAATCTGCAATATCATAATTTTGACTTACGATATCATAATATTATCAAAGATACTTTCGAAAAGCATTTTAGCAACAGGATGTCATCATTTTAACTTACAATATCATACTTATGACTAAGGATGTCATAATTCTGTGTTTGGAGATATTCTTGTGCCTAGATATCATAATTTTGATTCTTAATGTCATAATTTTGATACAAGATATCATAATTCTGCATTCGGGGATGTTTCTCTTCAAGGATATCATAATTTCAACCGTTAATATCATAATATTGACATAGAATATCATAATTCTAGTATTCTATGTCAGAATGTTATAATTTTGATCCTTAATATCATAATTATGATATTAAATATCATAATTCTATTTTTAAGGATATTTCTGTATAAGAATATCATAATTTTGATATTATTATAACATTTTATATCAAAAAATAATATTTTAGATGAACTTATGATATCATGTTGGTAAAATATCTCCGTAAGATATTCTTAAAAAAAATTATGACATTCTATTTCAAAATTATGATATTCTAAATTAAAATTAGATATTATGATGATATCATGCTCGAAATTATGATATTTCAGATAAAAATTATAATATCATGTAGTCAAAATACCATCCGAATATAGTTTTTGACATTATTATAATATTCTATGTCAAAATTATGATATTTTATATAAAATTATGATATTTTGATTAAAATTATGACATCATATTGGCAAAATACCTCCGTAAGATATTTTTTAATAAAAATAATGATATCCTATGTCAAAATTATGATATTGTAGGTTAAAATTATAACTTTCTTTAAGTAAAATTCTTTCGAAAGAAAGTTTTATACATTATTATGATATTCTATATCAAAATTATGATATTTCATATAAAAATTATGACAATCTCATAAATCTAATCTAGGATATCATAAAATAATAAAAATTTTACTTAGAACATATTTTACCTATAGAATGTTATAATACTAACTCTAAATATCATAATTTTAATTTAGGATATCACAATATCATAAAAACTATGTTCAGATTTTGTTTTACCAATGAGATGATATAATATTAACATAGAATATCATAAATTTGAACTAGGATATCATAAAAAATTTAAAAATTATACTTGAGAGGTATTTTACCTATAAGTTATCATGATACTGATCTATAATATTATAATTTTGACTTATGATGTTATAATATTATCAAAGATACTTTTAAAAGATGTTTTACCAATAGAATGTCATCATTTTAACCTATAATGCCATACTTTTGACTAAAAATATCATAATTCTATATTCGGAGATGTTTCTGTGCTTAGATGTCATAATTTTAATTTTTAATATCATAATTTTGATATAGGATATCATAATTCTATGTTTGGAGATATTTCTATTCAAGAATATCATAATTTCGATCATTAATATTATAATTTGATACAGAATATTATAATTCTGATATTCTATATCAGGATGTCATAATTTTGATCCTTAATATTATAATTATGATATTAAATATCATAATTCTATTTTTAAAAATATTTTTATGTAAAAATATTATAATTTTGATATTATTGTGATATTCTATATCAAAAAGATGATAGTTTAGATAAACTTATGATACCATATTGGCAAAATATCTCCATAAGATATTCTTAAAAAAAAATTATGACATTCTATTTTAAAATTAAGATATTCTAGGTTAAAATTAGACATTATGATGGCATCATGCTCAAAATTATGATATTTTAGATAAAAATTATGACATTCTATGATTAAAATACCATCTAAATATAATTTTTGATATTATTATAATATTCTATATCAAAATTATGATATTTTACATAAAATTATGATATTTTAGTTAAAATTATAATATCATGTTGGCAAAACATCTTCGTAAGATATTTTTTAATAAAAATAATGATATTCTTTATCAAAATTATGATATTATAGATTAAAATTATGATTTTTTTAAGCAAAATTTTTTTGAAAGAAAGTTTTATATATTATTATAATATCCTATGTCAAAATTATGATATTTCATATAAAAATTATGATAATCTCATAGATCTGATCCAGGATGTCATAAAAATGATAAAAATTTTATTTAAAAAATATTTTATCTATAAAATATCATAATACTAATTCTTAATGTCATAATTTTGATCTATATTCAGAATATTTTTTGATATTATTATGATATTTTATGTTAAAATACCATCAAAAGATTTTAATATGATATTTTAGGTAAAATTATGATATTTTAGATAAAATACATCTAGAATATATTCTTTAAAATTATAATATTTTTTAATTTTTACCTTTTTTTTTATATTATCAGATCGAAGATGCTATTCGATCTGTCCCATAGGAGTACTGACTTCTTAGTTCTGTTGAAAAAAAAGAAAAAAACACTCGTAGTATTGATGAAGCAAAATTGGAGGAGCCTATTCTGATTGGTTGTGCCATGCGTGTATTGAAATTGAGGAGCTTAGAAAAAGATCCTCATTCATGATAAGCTACTGAATTTCTTGATCAGAAAGAGAATCAAGGATAAAAAATGATAGGAGGAAGAAGAAAATGGAGATGAAAAGGAGGAAGATGATAAAGAATATGACGATGAAGAGGAACAAAATAAGGAGAAGGAAAGAAAAAGTTTTAGAAAGAGAAAGGAGAAGGAAGAGGAGGATAAGAAAAGGAAGAAAGAGGAGAAAGAAAGGAAAAAAATGAAGGAGGACAAGAAGAAGGAAGAGGAAGAAGGAAAAATGATGGAGGAAGAGAATAGGAAAGAGGAGGAAAAGAAGAAAAAAGAGCTGGAGGAGGAGAAGAAGAAGTGGAAGGAGGAAGAAAGAAAAAAAGAAGGGGGAGGAGAAGAAGAAAGAGGAGGAGGATAAGAGGAAGGAGAATGAAAAGAGGAAGAAGGAGGAGGAAAAGATGGAGGAGAAGGAGGAGAAGAAGAAAAGGGAGGAGAAGAAAAAAAGGAAGGAGGAGGAGGTGAACAAGGTGCAAGAGGAGAAGAAGAAAAAGGAGGAGAAGAAGGAGCAAGAAAGAAAATAGGGGGAGGAGGAGGAGGAGAAGAGGGAGGAGGAATAAAGAAAAATGAAGGAGGAGAAGAAGATAATGGTGAAGAAGAAGAGGGACGAGGAAGAAAGAAAAAGGGAAGAGGAGAAGAAGGTGGAGGCGAAGAAGGAAGAGAAAAATAAGAGGGAGGATGATAAGAAGGAGGGGGATGAAAAGAAGAGGAAGCATGATGATGAGAGGAAGAGAAAGGAGCAGAACAAGAAGACTGATATTGGGGATAAGCCAAAGACACTAATATATTCACTCGAGAGAAGGATAAACAAAGAACATCGAGTGCACAAGATCTTCCATTTGATAGAAGATTCAAATTATGAGATTTGCATGCTAATAAAAAAGACTAAGATAGTTCCCAAATCCAAAGAAGTACTAATTCTGGACATCTCAAATATAAAAGAACAAGGAAATGAAGAAGAGATAGACATACATTCCCTTTTCATCAATATTATGAGATATTTATACTGCATTATATTTTTTAATCTAATTTTTTAACACAGGGATTCATTAAGCATTCACGAGAATATCAAGACAAAGGCTCATTATCTGAGGAGGATGATGCCATCATCAAAATATTCTTATCTGAAAGAATTATCTTGTAAGTGATTTATGACATCCATGACATCCTGTATAACATAGTACCAACTGTTGATTGATGACATTCTTATTTTTCTATTACAGTGAGGTTGTTTTCAACAATGCTGAAGGAGGCAGCATCATGAGGTCCAACATTTATGGCCTCCTATTTGTGAGGATGATAAGCGATGATGTAAGAATTCTCTTTTTAGATCTCAATTCTCATTCTTTATTTTAGACGTCACGTGTATTAATAAGGCTTCTAATTTTTTTGCATCATAATATAATGCTTTGCATGAATAGATAATTGATGCTAAGCAGGACTTCTTTTGCAAAAAATAGAGTGAACGATCGGATTTATACCACAAGTGCATCATTGCCCCCATAATGATAGCCTATATGTACATTCAATCATCAGCATCACATCATGAGCTAGTTGACATGGTAGGAGAATTCATTTTCAGTAGAGTTAGTGATGACGAGAAGAAGGAATTTAGAATCCTGTTCAACATCATCGATATAGAAAATGTTAACTGGCACTTGATGGTTATGGATATGGAACGCAAAAAAATTATTCATCTAAACTCCATCAAATACAGTGCCAAGTATAAGGCTAATGCCAGGAAGTGGCATAAGATCCTTAGTGCCATGTTCCACATATATTGTGATAATGTAGAAATGAGTGAATGGAATATGGAAGAAGATGAAGACCACCCTTCCTAGCCTCCGGGATCTCTAGATTGTGGTCTATACTGCTTGAAGTATATGGACTTTCTCGCTCATAAGGATAGATCAGATAAATGGGACTTCACACAAGTTGACATCCTTCTATACCGAGGAGAACTTGTGATGAAAATAATAAAAAAAGGACTCAAACAGAGAGTGACTGCTATTGTCAACAAAATTAGAGCCCTTTGATAGAACAAATTCAATTTCTATCTTCAAACAAATTTTGCTGATTTATAGTTGAAATTATCATTGAAAGAGAGTGAATTTTTTGTATGATATTGAATTTATCATTTTAAGAGAGTTAATTCTTTGTATAACATTGAATATCTGATGTCTCAAACTATATATTTAAGAAAACAACAAATTCCACTTTGAAATTTAATTTTTTTAACATTTTCTATTTGATCATATTTTGTTAACACTGAATACAGGTAATCATAGTGTTATTTATTGTCTTGACTACATAATATTGATATTTTAAAATATGATGTCAAAATTATGATATCAAAAATTAAAATTATGATATTATATGTTAAATTTATGATATCCCGGCATGGTGGACTTAGAATTATGATATTTTGTATCAAAATTATAACATTCTAGTTAAATTTATGACATCGTATGTTAAAATTTAGACATTATGACATCGTATGTCAAAATTATGACATTAAAGATCAAAATTATGATATCTCATTAGAGAAAACTTCACCGAATGCAGAATTATGATATCCTGCATCAAAATTATGATTTTAAGCATCAAAATTATGAGACCTACTAATAGAAATATTGTCCGACCCAGAATTATAATATCTTATATCAAAATTATGACATTAAGTATCAAAATTAAGACATCCATTTATGAAAATATTTTATAATGAATAATTATGACATCGTGTGTCAAAATTATGATATTAAGAGTCAAAATTATGACATCCCATAAAAGAAAATATCATCGAATGCAGAATTATGATATCTTATCTCAAAATTATGATTTTAAGCATCAAAATTATGACATCAAAGGACAAAATTAAGACACCCAATGATAGAAAAATATCTTAATACAGAATTATGATATCGTATGTCAAAATTATGATATTAAGGATCAAAATTATGATATTCTTTTAAGAGAAAACATCATCAAATGCAGAATTATGATATCTTGTCTCAAAATAATGATTTTAAGTAATAAAATTATAAGACATATTGATAGAAATGTTGTCCGATCCAGAATTATGATATCCTATGTCAAATTATGATATTAAGGATCAAAATTATGACATCTGTATCGATAATATCTATCTTTTAGGTTAAAATTATGGCATTATGTTATAAAAAATATCCTTGAATGCAGTAGTTATAGAAATAGAAGATCCTGTATAAAATTTATGTCTTTATTCACAAATAAATTTCTAAAAGCAAAAATTATTACATAATTACGATCTGTGCAAGCAATATATTTCAAAATTAAGAAGATATTTTATTATTTATAATATATTTATAATATATTTTATAGTTTGATGAAATATAATCACCTATTTTATAAATTAGGATAAATAGAAATAAATTTATAATATATTCTACCCTGGTCCTCTCCTCATAGATTTGCTCCTACGCTCCTCACATAGTGCCAACCCTGTATTTTCCAGCACCAGATTCGATCAATTCTAGCATTGGCTCAAATCCGATGAGCCATGCATGGTCCAAGGATATGTCGAGGTAGGATGATTTTTAATACCTCCCAATCCAAGATGAGTGTCGGACAACACACCTCTCTCGAGCTGCCGACATCGATCCGGAGGGTGGGGGGAGAAACCATCCATTGAACAACAGTATCATGGTGACGGCATCTTCAAATGAAGCGAAGGCTGATGAGATCCCCTTTTGCACATAGTTGGTAGTCCTAACTTCTATTTATACAGGATCTGAGCACGGTGTGATGCACGTGAGGATCCGCACTAATATTATACCAACTTTATTTATTTTCTCTCTATTATGTTGTGTTGGCTGTACATGTAAGCATCGAACTCATCCTATGTTAAAATTATGACATCGACATATAGAAAACTTACCCGAGTGAAGAATAATAACATCCTGTAGTGAAAATTATGACACATTAATGCAGAAAATATCTTTGAATGTTGTACTTGCAAAAATATGACATTGTAGGTTTATAGGATGACATTCTGTCACATGTAACTTTCTCAAATGTAGAATTAAGACATGGAGGATAAAACTTATAAAGTAACTTTTAAATTATTGGTTTCTATCAAGAAAATATCTATGAAGGAAGAGATAAGACATACCATGTCCAAATTATGATATTAAGGGACATACAACATATTTCAACTTAAATATGATATTTCATTGAGCTAGTTGGTTTGAAAAACTATCTATTACAATGTACATCATATAAACATAAAGAACATTGATAGGATTAAAATGATCGACCAGATTAAAATGAGTAGGTAGACCATTCCAACCAAAACAATGAGAGAAATATTAGCATGTAAACCATCCATCTCGATGTGAATGCTGCCGGCCGCCGAGCCATTGAGCCACAGTCCCATCTTCTCTGACACTTTCACCAGCAGCAGGCATTTCATTCGATTTATAGAAAGCCAAGAATGAGGGGTACCGATCCACCACCCACGTTAAAATGCCATGTGTTGCCACCTTATCGGTTTGGAAGACTACACCTTCAGAGTGAATGTAGGTTTTCTTGGTGCCACTTCCCGTGATATCAAAATATTAGGACTGACTAAAAAGAAAATACCCTTTGAAAAAATGACATAGAAAGAAGTCAAAAATTTTGAGCACAGAATCTCATAAATACGATGGTCAAAATCATCGAAAGCATAAGTATGACATCTTGGCACAGAATATATCAACGAATATAGAATTATGATATTCTTTATCAAAATTATGATATTAACGATCAAAATTATGACATCAAAATAGAATTATGATATTCTGTATCAAAAATATAATATTAAGGGTCAAAATTATGACATCCATGAATAGAAAGATCACTGAATGTAGAATTATAATATTTTGTATTAAAATTATAATATTAAGAATCTAAATTATGATACATTCTAATCCTAGAATGCAGAATTATGACATCTGTACCAAAATTATGACATCCTAGATCAAAATTATGACATCTTGATACATGAAATAATCAAGAACGAGTAATAATGACATTCTTTATCAGAATTATGATATTAAAGATTAAAATTATAACATCCATGAATAGAAAGATTATCGAATGTAGAATTATGATATACTGTGTCAAAATTATGATATTAAGGATCTAAATTATGACACCTTCTAACCCCAGAATGCAGAATTACAACATCTATTGCCCAAGGATGGCCACCCAAGAGGGGGGGGGGTGAATTGGATGTTTTAAAAATTTTAATTACTAATTTAGCTAAATTTTAATATTGAGTACTTGGTAAAATAATGTGAAATTTAAGTATAGAATGAGAGCAATGAAAATAACATAATACAAGCATAAAAGATCAAGCTTTTATAGTGGTTCGGCACCAACCTTGGCACCTACGTCCACTCCTCAAGTGAATCACTTGAGAGTTCAATTATAATCACTCAATTGATTACAGTTCGATTATTTTTCTTGGACTTACAATCTAACCTGATTGGTTTTGACCTAAACTCATCAACTATAACCTCTACAATGATTGTTTTCTCGATTTAACAATCAATCGTAATTGATTTTGATCTAGGTTCACCAATCAAATCTTTACAACATCCAACTTTAGGCTTGGACCAATCCCAAGTTTCTCATCTTAAGAAACTTGCAAATAAATATAACACAATCACACTATTAAAAGAAGTTTAGAAAGAAAAACTCAATGAATCCCAAAGAAGAAGAGTTTGGAAGATGGAAGGCTTGATTGCTTTGCTCTTCTTCTTGAATGGTTGAGAGAAGTTGGTAAAGCTCTTCAATGCTTGTGTCTTGGTTTCTCTCACTTTGAGGATAATTAGAAGGATAGAGAATCTTCAGAAAAATGAATTTTTCTCTTCACTTGATAGCTCTGATAATGAATGCACTTGGTGTAGGCTTGAAGGCTCTTGAATATTGGTTGTAAAATATTTTTTTTGAAGTTCTTAAATGTCCCTTATATATTCCAAGGCCTTTCCACCACTTTAAAATCTTTGAAGAAGCCACATTTAATGTCCTAACCATTGAGCATGAAAATCTAGCTGTTGAAAAAATGTTGGGACTGAAAAAGTGCAATTCTAGAGAAAACTAGTCATTATAGTGACTTAGTCGACTAACCTTTTTTGACCTAGTCGACTAAGTCCCCTGCACCTCAACTTCAGTCTTTTTTGTGCTTTCTATCTTCTGCAGTCTTCTGAGACATAGTCGACTAAATCCCTTGGATCCAAAAATTTTATTTTTTTTTTGTGCTGTCTGTCTTCTGCAGTCTTCTGAGATATAATTGACTAACTTCTGAGACTTAGTCGACTAAGTCCCCTAGGTCCAAAAGTTTTATTTTTTGATGCTGTCTGTCTTCTGCAGTTTTCTGAGACATAGTCGACTAACTTTCAAAACTTAGTCGACTAAGTCTCCTGGGTCTAGAAATCTTATTTTTTTATACTTTCTGCCTTTGCTATTTTCTGAGATATAGTCGACTAACCTTTAATCTTAGTCAACTAAGATACGTGCCAAGCATGCCATTTGGATTTTGACAACCTTTCTTCTCTAATTTTTTTTGTAGGCAAGACTTGCTTCTTAAACTTAATTTAGCTTTCATTAACCATTCTTTTTATAATATGTAAAATCTTAATTTCCTTCAAAGGCCTCTTGATTGATGATGCTTCATTTGATTGATGGAAGTCACTTATATCATTGTAAATACTTGAAATTTAACTACACATCCTCAAAAATAATATTAGTAACTTAACAAATTATACTCAAATACTTTTCTTATCATCAAAATCAATCCAAGGGTCAATAATCTTCTTCTTTTTGATGATGATAAAACCTTTTGAGTATACCTTTCTTTCAAATTGCAAAATAACTTTCATGCAATCAATTTATATGCAATATATTCATATATGCCATATCAAATTTTATATGCTCTCCCTGATTATAATCACTATGTTCAAATTGAGTTTTAATTTTTGCATTTACTTTCCCTTAATGTGTGCCAATTGATTCATGAGGTTTCAATATATATTTTCTTATATTTGGATTAATTAAATGCTTGAAATGATCTCTTTTATATTGAATTTTTAGATTACACTTATATTATCCTTCTCTCCCTTTTTGTCATTATCAAAAAGATAACTATTATCAATCAAGAGCAGTATATCGAACAAATGATACAAGACATTGAAAAAGAAAAATAAGAAGTTTTATTCTTATATTTAAGTAAAAGTGTAAACATAAATATAAGGCCAGGGATGGCCAAGTAGGCATACATCAAAACATCAAAAGGAGCTTAAACTATTACAGATATCACATCAAATACAAAATAAGTTTTAAGCTCAAGGGTATGCAAGGATAGAATGGCCTAATCTAAGATAGGAACATGATGACTCTAGGAGGATGGATCCACAATAGTTTAGTCATGATGCCTGGCAAAGGCACGTTCCACAGCACGCTCTACCAAAGCTAGAAGTCGATCAGACACCTCATCAACTACTCGACGCACAATATCTATAACCTGATCCTCCTTAAGGTGGACAGAGCATGCAGGCCGAATTGATGGACCTACAAATCTCGGCATAGGCTCAGACACTAGTATGGGCTCTTCTTTATCATCAACTTTTGTCCACTATCCATTTATTTTCTTGAAATCCATCCTCTTCAAGGAGTTCTCATCATAGGTATTAAAGTATTTCATTTTCTTGAAAGATTCACCCTCCATATCTACATCAAACTCTTTGAATATGATAGTAAGAAATTTTTCATAAGGTAGAGCCGATTTTGCTCTCATTCTTGCCTCTTGCATGGTCTTCATCATCAGGGCAGAAAGATTAAATTTTTCTTTCTTTAATATATGATAAAGAATCCCTACATCATTCCTTGTCATATAGTTAAATCGTCCAATCCAGGGAATAAAGATCTTGCATACCATGTGATGTAGAAGATGATGCTCGATACTCAAATATTTTGCTAATATCTCTTCAAAATTCAAGGCATCATCCTAGTTAAATAGCAAATAGAGTCCTGCTTGACGATCATCAAACCTCTCAACCCCTTCCATTGGAGTTTTTAGTAATTGCCCTAGGATTTTAAGGAGAGATGGCTAAGAGAGGGCGGAATGAAAAATAGACAATGTCCCATGGGTATTCTATTTTTATAAATAGGATTTTCGATACTTAGTCGACTTAGATTAAATTCTTGGTTGACTAAGTCTTAGTTGACTAAGAATTTTTTAACTTAGTCTACTCAGTTTGACATAGAATCTAATGGTTAAAGTTTCAGTCCAAGAAGTTTTGCAGCGACCCATGCCTTTTTTAGTGGAATTAATGCAAGCATGATTTATGAGAGATTTATCACATCATAACAATCATTCCATCATACAAACATAATCATAATTTTAACAATATGGACAAAATAGCCCTAATTACTTTCTTATGGCACAAAACCTTTCTTTATTTAAAGGTTTGGTGAAAATGTTTGCAATTTGATTTTTAGTTGGCTCAAATTCAAGAGTTATGTCATTGTTTTATATATGGTCTCTAATAAAATGATGTCTTACCTCTATATATTTTATTCTTGAGTGTAATATTGGATTCTTTGTTAAGTTTATAGCACTAGTATTGTCACATTGAATAAGAATATTGTTACAAGTGATATCATAGTCCTCTAGTTGTTGTTTGATCCACAATAGTTGAGCATAACAACCTCCAGCAATAATGTATTCAGCTTCCACCGTAGATAGGGCTACTGAGTTTTGTTTCTTACTAAACCATGAGATCAAGTTTACTCCTAGAAACTGACATGTTCTACTTGTACTCTTCCTATCTAAGCAACATCCAGTAAAATTTGAATCACTATAACCAATTAAATCTAATGAAGATTGTTTAGAGTATCATAAATCAACATCTTGAGTATTTATTAGATACTTAAATATTCTTTTAATTGCTAATACATGTGATTCCTTAGAATTTGATTGATAATGCGCACACATGCATACACTAAATATTATGTCCGGCCTACTTGTAGTTAAATATAGTAAAGATCGAATCATACCTCGATATAGCTTAGGATCTACTACTCCTTTTGGGTCTTGATCAAGCTTACAACTTGTACTCATAGGGGTGCCACTTTCTCTAACATTCTCCATCCCAAATCTCTTTAATATTTTTTGATGTATTTATTTTGGTTGATGAAGATCTCCTCATTTGATTGCTTGATTTGGAGTTCGAAAAAAAAGTTGAGCTCTCCCATCATGCTCATCTCGAATTCGCCCTGCATGAGATCAGCAAACTCTCTACACAAAACTTTATTAGTAGCACTGAATACTATATCATCAACATATAATTGGACAATCAATAGATCACTTAATTTTTTTTAATAAATAGTATTTTATTAATATTATCTCTTTCAAAATTATTATTTAATAAGAATTTACTCAATCTTTCATACCAAGCCCTAGGTGCTTGTTTTAATCCATATAGTGCTTTCTTAAGTTTATATACATGATTAGATAATTCTTGACTTTCAAAGCTTGGAGGTTGTTCTATGTAAACTTTCTCTTCAATTAAACCATTTAAGAATGCATTCTTTACATCCATTTAAAAAAGTTTAAAGTTTATGAAACATACAAATGCTAAGAGCAATCTAATAGCTTCAAGTCTAGCTACGGGTGCAAAGGATTCATCAAAATCAATCCTCTTCTTGATTGTATCCTTGTGCAATAAATCTAGTCTTATTTCTAATTACATTACCCTTCTCATATAGTTTATTTCTAAAGATCCATTTTGTACCAATTACAAAAAAATTTTTAGATCTTTCAACTAATTTCTAAACTTTATTTCTTTCAAATTAGTTTAACTCTTCTTGCATTGCTAATATCTAATTTGGATCTTTTTCAGCTTCAATTATATTTTTAGATTCTAGATGGGATACAAATGCAATATGATTCATACTTCTCTAAAAGATGATCTAGTTTTAACTCCTTGAGATGGATCACCTATTGTTAATTTCTTAGGATGATTATGATCATACCTCTATTTCTTTGGTAAGTTGGATATATCTTGATCATCTTGAGAATGTGGCATTATTTCTTCAACCTCTTGCTCTTTATCTTCTTTTTCTTGAGAGGGAATATCTTCAAGTGATATATCTTTTATTTTATTTTCTAAAATTTCTACATTCACATCAAGCTCTTTTTCTCTTATTTTAAGAGAGCTAGTTTCATCAAAAATTATATGTATGGATTCTTTCACAATCAATGTTCTTTTATTAAATACTCTATATGCTCTACTATGTGATGAATATCCTAGAAAAATCTCTTCATCTAATTTTGCATCAAACTTTCCAAGCTTATCTTTACCATTTATAAGAATAAAACATCTACATCCAAAGATTTTAAAATAAGAAATATTTGGTTTCTTTTCTTTATAAAGTTCATATGGAGTTTTCTTTAAGATTGGTCTAATTAGAGCTCTATTTAGTATATAGCATGCAGTGTTAATAGCTTCCATCCAAAACTATTTTGGAAGGTTACTTTTACAAAGCATGGTTCATGTTATTTCAATCAATGTCCTATTCTTTCTTTCTACCATCCTATTTTGTTGGGATATCCTAGGTGCTGAAAAGTTATGATTGATTTTATTTTTAGAATAAAAATTTTTAAATTTTTGATTTTTAAATTTGGAGCAATGATCACTTTTTATATATAAAACATTGCATTCTTTTTTTTTTGTTATTTTGTTAAATAGATCAACAAACATATTAAAAGCATCATCTTTATGTGATAAAAATAAAACCCATGTATATCTTAAAAAATCATCTATTACTATAAAGCCATATCTTTTTCCTCCAAGACTAGTAGTCGAAATAAGTCCAAACAAATTTATATGGAGTAATTCTAAAGGCCTAGTAGTTGAAATAATATTTTTAGATTTAAAGAAAGATTTTGTTTGTTTACCAAGTTGGCATGCTTTACAAATTCTCAAAATTTATTTTAGGTAATTTCTTTACTAAATCACGTTTAATTAGTCTTGCTAGAGAGTTCATACTTGCATGACCTAATCTATTATGCCAAATCCAACTTGATTCATTTAGTTTAGTATTCATGGCAATAAGACAATCAATATTCTCATTTTTAAGTTTATTAAGATCAATAATGTAAATATTTTCATGTCTTTTTTCTATAAATTTAATACTTTCATCTATAGAGCTAGTTACAATACAATGAGATGATTTGAATAAAATATTAAAGCCCTTATTATAAAGTTGATTTATACTAAGTAAGTTATGCATTAGTCCTTCAACATATAAGACATCTTCTATGCTAGTAGAGGATGTTATCAAGATATTACCAAGATCAATGATTTTTTTTTTTACCGTTGTCTCCAAATGTCACCACACCTCCACCCATTGCTTCAAGAGAGATAAATTGAGATTTATCTCCCATCATGTGCCTCGAACATCCGCTATCTAGGTACCATCTTTTTTTAGCTCTCACGGATGCCAAGCACACCTATTCACAAAATCAAGTAGATTTAGATACCCAATTTAACTTAGGTCCTTTGAGATTAGCACAAATAATTTCTTTTGAAATCCAAATTTGTCTGATCTTTGATTGGTTTGTATTAAGCTTCTTGTTTGTATTCATTATGCATTCAAACACTTTGTGTCCAATTTTATTACATTTAAAGCAAGTTATGCTTTTTCTTTAATTTTGTGATCTATCAAATGCATTCCTTAGAGATTTTTGTTTTCTTTGTTGATTGTATCCTAAATCGGCTTTATCGAAAACCATCTTTTGATTATCAATCGATGTTTGAAGATTCTTTGAGCTAATCATATATCTATCCATAATTGATCTTAGTCTTATTATTTTATCTTTCAAGGAGACATTTTTTTCACTAGATTCATTTAATTTATTTTATAGTTCTTTCATATCTTCTTTTACTTTAGCTTTGTCTTTGGTTAAGATTTGGTTATCTTTCTTTAGTTCTTTATTCTTATGTGATAACTTCTTAAAATTACCAATTAAGTCATTAAAAGCATCATATAACTCTTCAAAGGTAAAATCTAAAATTGAAGTATCATCATTTACCTCATTATTATTATGTGCCATGAGATAAAGATTTGTCTTTTTGTTTTCTTGGATATTCTTCCTCACTTGAAGAGGAGTCTTCATCATTGCTCCATGTGGCTTTGTATGCTTTCTTCTTAAATTTTTTGAAGTTTTTCTTCAACATTGGACAATCCATCCGAAAGTATCGGGGCTTCTTGCACTTATAGCAAATAGATGGTTGTTCCTTCTCTTTTTCTTTTTCCTTTTCTTTGCTACCTTCTCTCTTATTAAATTTTTTCTTAGGTTCCAATCTCTTTCTCCTTCTTATGAACTTCTTGAATCTTCTTGCTATCATGGCCATCTCCTCATCATCCTCCAAACTCTCTTCGGAATCACTTTCTTCTTGATGAATGGCAGCAGCCTTGAGGGCTATTGTTTTCTTTTTCTTCACCTCTTTTTCCTTCCTTTGGTTGATATTTAGCTCATGGGTCATAAGAGATCCAATGAGCTCTTCCAAAGCTAATTTATTTATGTCCTTTTCTTCTTGAATGGCAGTCACTTTTGGCTCCTAATTCTTTGGCAAGGATTTAAGAATTTTTCGCACAACATCACTATTAGAATAATCCTTTCCTAGATTTTTTAAATCATTTAATATATCGATAAATCTTGTGAATATTTCAGTGATAGTTTCATATGGTTCTATTTTAAATAATTCATACTTGTGTACCAACATATTTATCTTAAATTTTTTGACTTGATTAGTACCCTCATGGATAACTTCAAGTCTATCCCAAATTTCTTTGATGGATGAATATGTTGATATTCTATTAAACTCATTTACATCCAAAGCACAATATAACACATTCATTGCTTTGGCATTGAGTTGTGCTTATCTTTTGTCATGTTCATCCCAATCCTTTTCGGGCTTTAGAATGGACATGCCATCAATTATGATTGTGGATGTATAAGAATCTTTTACTATGACACTCCACATGTCATAGTCTTATGCTTGAATAAATATCCTTATTCTTGCTTTTCAATAGGTATAATTGATTCTATTGAAAAGTGGGGGTCTATTGGTTGATTGTCCTTCAACCAATGAAGTCCCAATTGGATTTGCCATTAAATCTTTAGCTCTAAGACTGTTAGGTCAATAACTAATATAGAGCACCCGCTCTGATACCACTTGTTGCCCAAGGATGGCCATCCAAGAGGGAGATGAATTGGATATTTTAAAAATTTTAATTACTAATTTAGTTAAATTTTAATATTGAGTGCTTGGTGAAATAATATAAAATTTAAGTATAGAATGAGAGAAATGAAAATAACACAATACAAACATAAGAGACTAAGCTTTTATAGTGGTTCGGCACCAACATTGGCACCTACATCCACTCCTCAAGTGAATCACTTGAGAGTTCAACTATAATCACTCAATTAATTATAGTTCGATTATTTTTCTTGGGCTCACAATCCAATCTGGTTGGTTTTGACCTACGCTCACCAACTACAACCTCTATAATGATTATTTGCTTGGGCTAACAATCAATCTCAATTGATTTTGATCTAGGTTCATTAATCAAACTTTTACAACGTCCAACTTTAGGCTTGGATCAATTCCAAGTTTCTCACCCCAAGAAACTTGTAAAT
Organism: Cocos nucifera; assembly: GCA_006176705.1. Lineage (NCBI taxonomy): Eukaryota > Viridiplantae > Streptophyta > Magnoliopsida > Arecales > Arecaceae > Cocos > Cocos nucifera. The sequence goes on from QRFJ01003198.1 coordinate 566,114, forward strand.
AAATACAACACAATCACACTATTAAAAGAAGTTTAGAAAAAAAACTCAATAAAGCCCAAAGAAGAAGAGTTTGGAAGATGGAAGGCTTGATTGCTTTGCTCTTCTTCTTGAATGGTTGAGAGAAGTTGATGAAGCTCTTCAATGCTTGCGTCTTGGCTTCTCTCACTTTGAGGATGATTAGAATGATAGAAAATCTTTAGAAAAATAAATTCTTCTCTTCACTTGATAGCTCTCACAATGAATGTGTAGGCTTGAAGGCTCTTGAATATTGGTTGTAAAAAGTTTTTTTAAAGTTTTTAAATATCTCTTACATATTTCAAAGCCTTCCCACCATTCTAAAATTTCTGAAGAAGCCATATTTAATGTCCTAGATATTGGGCATGAAAATCTAGCCATTAAAAAAAAGTTGGGACTGAAAAAGTACAGTTTTAAAAAAAACTAGCCGTTACAGTGACTTAGTCGACTAACCTTCTTTGACTTAGTTGACTAAGTCTCCTGCACCTCAACTTCAATTTTTTCTGCACTTTCTGTCTTCTGCAGTCTTCTGAGACATAGTCAACTAACTTCTGAGACTTAATTGACTAAGTCTCCTGGGTCCAAAAATTTTATTTATTCTATACTGTTTGTCTTTTGCAGTCTTCTGAGATATAGTTGACTAACTTTTGAGACTTAGTCGACTAAGTTTTCTAGGTTCAAAAATTTTATTTTTTTATGCTGTCTGTCTTCTGCAGTCTTCTGAGACATAGTCAATTAACTTTTGAGACTTAGTCGACTAAGTTTTCTAGATCCAAAAATCTCATTTTTTCATGCTTTCTATCTTTATTATTTTCTGAGACATAGTCGACTAACCTTTAATCTTAGTTGACTAAGATGCATGCCAAGCGTGCCATTTGGATTTTGATAGTCTTTCTTCTTCAATTTTTTTTGTATGCTAAACTTGCTTCTTAAACTTAATTTATCTCTTATTAACCATTCTTTCTATGATGTGTAAAGTCTTAATTTTCTTCAAAAGCCTCCTGATTGATGATGCTTCATTTGATTGATGGAAGTCACTTATATTATTGTAAATACTTAAAATTTAACTACACATCCTCAAAAATAATATTAATAACTTAACAAATTACACTTGTTACCTCATGGCTCAAAATGATGAGGTATATTATGAACACTCCTCTGAATATTTTTTTAATAAATTATTTGAAGTCTTTAATGAATTAATGGATGAATTCAAAAATTTAAAATTAAAAAATAAAGAGCTGAAAAGATCAAATCTTCTTCAAGCTAATAAAAGGAATAATCTTTTGAGTGAAAAAGAGGATCTTTTGAAAGAAATGAATGCTTTGGTTAAAGAAAAAGAAGCACTTCTTAAATTTAAAAAATCTTTAGTTAAGAAAAATATTAAGTTGAAAGAAGAATTTAAAAAATCAAAACTTTACATTGAAGAAAAAGAAGATTTGCGAAAAAAAAAGAAATCTCTTTTGGGAAGAAAAATTGGTAAATGGAGAAAGTAAATTTAACATATTAAATCACTCAAAATTTTATGATATTTTTCATAATATAATATGAATTTGGTTATAAGAAATAAATAAGGATAAGAATTAATTCTATTGTGTCAAGGGTAAGCAAGAAATGAAACTAAGAAATTTGGCATATAGTAAGGAGGAGCAAATTTAAAACTCAATTAACTATAATACTAAGGGGGAGCTTAATGCTTTTGGATTGTTAAAAAAATTTTTTATTGATTACCTCCCTTTGAGTTATTCTTTTTGATGTTGTTAAAAAAGGAAAGAGTTATTGTTGAATATATGCTTGAGCTTAATTGGAATGAAGTTTATTATTTAGTGGTTTCATGCTTTATAAATATGTAATCTTTTAGAAACTCACTATATATTATTTGCATATACTCAAAAGTTTTATCATCATCAAAAAGGGAGAGATTGTTGACCCAAAGCTTGATTTTGATGATGACAAAGAGTTTTGAGTATAAGTTACTAATATTGTTTATAAGGTTATGTAGTTGTAGAAGTCAAATACTTGCAAATTTCAAATATTTTCTAATATTCAAGTAAAGAATTACTACTCAAGATATGAGAAAAGAAATTCAAGATTTGATGCATTCTTCAAGAGGATTTAATGAAGATAAAATCAAGTCAAAAAGGCAAGTCTAACTTATAAATCAATTTGGAGAAGAAAAGCTAACAAACTATCTTTGGCATGCATAGCATGCAAACTGGGCCGACCCAGTCTGGAATTGAGCCAACCTAGTCTCAGTGAAAAAAAAGATAAAAAGCATAGAAAGTAAAATTTTCAAGATCCAAGAAACTGAGCCAACCCAGTTATAAACTGAACCGACCTAGTGGGACTGAGCCATTCTAGTCTGAAACTGAGCCGGCCCAGTGTCTGTAATGGCTAGTTTTTAGAACTGCAGCTTTTTCATCCCAAGAGCTTTTCAATGGTTATTTTTTCTTTTTCAATGGCTAGATCACTTTTAGAAGCCCATATTGGTGACTTGTAATAGTAAAAAATTTCTGAAATACATAAGAAAATACTTGGAGCATTAAAAATAAGCTCTGGAGAGCATTGAGTATTATTTAAGAAAGCTAAGGAGTGAGCTGAAAAGAAGAGAGGAGTTATTTTTTTTGAGTAAACCTTTGTCCTTCCACTACAAAACATCCTCAAGCAAGTGAGAGCAAAAGTGAAGAGAATCAAGGAGTGTCACAATCTCTCATTCATTCAAGAAGAAGAAATCAACCTTACTAATTTAGATTGTCTTCTCTTATACTTCAAAAGAGTTTATTTTAAATTATAATTTTATATTTTATTTTAAGTTTGTTGGAATAAGAAACTTGGGTTGGTCCAAGTCTTGAGTTGGACATTGTATTAGTTTGATTGGTGAGCTAAGGGTAAAATCAATCGAGGTTGATTGTTAGTCCGAAGAAAAAATAATCACTTATGAGATTTTGGTTGGTGATCCGAGAAAAACCAACTAGATTGATTGTGAGCTCAAAAAATAATCGTGTATAATTTTGATTGGTGAGTTAGAAAAAATTAATTGGATTTGATTATGAGCCCAAAAAATAATTGAACTGTAATTCTTGTTGAGAATTATAGTTGAATTCCCAAAGGATATACCTGGGGAGTGGACGTAGGTACTAATTTTAGTACCAAACCACTATAAAATTTGTGTGTTTGTGATTGTGTATTCTTTACTTTATTGATTTCATTCATTACACATTACAAAGCTTGTTTCATTACCTATTGTGTGCATATCACTTAGTTTAAATCATTCAAATATGCATATTAGTCAAACAATTTTTGAAATATCCAATTTACCCTCCTCTTGGGTAGCCATCCTTGGGCAACAACATCTACACCAAAATTATGACATCCTAGATGAAAATTATGACATCTTGACATATGAAACGATCAAGAACAAACAATAATGATATCTTTATCAAAATTATAATATTAAGGATTAAAATTATGACATAATAACATGCAAATGATTAAGAATATAGAAATATGTCATTCTGTATTAAAATTATGATATTAAAGATCAAAACTATGATATTAAGTATCAAAATACTACTACAAAAAAGGACTACGACAGCGGATCGATCGCTGCCATAATCCAAAAAATTACTGTTATAGGCTATGACAGCATTTTTCTAACTGCTGTCACTGCGGCTGTCGCTGTAGCTCTATGGCAGCGGTTGTTGCAGTAGTTGTTAGAACCGCTGCTATAGATAGCCTATTACAGCGGTTTATAATTCACTGTAATAGATCGACCTATAGCAGTGGTTACGTAACCGCTGCCATAGGTTATCTATGGCAGTGGTTATATAACCGCTGTCATAGATAATCTATAGCAGCAATTTCTTAACCACTGTCATAGGTCTAATGCTGAGTGACTCATCTTATGTATGACTCAATGGCATCATAGTTGAAGAGTATGTAGTGGTGTACCTTATTTCTTTCCTTAATGCTCAAATTAGTGAGACGGTATGAAGTGAAAAGTCCATCTGACTGTGGAATGGACTCAAATGCAGGCTCAATTGGCTCATATTGATCATCCTGATTCTTCATTTGCCGATTACGACATATCTTGAGCTTGTTTAAGTACATGGTATAAAAATTCATGCACTCTTGATCTAAATAACCTTCTGCTATAGATCCCTCCAGGCGATTCATATTTTTTACATAAGATTTTAGTGTTTGAATATTTCTCTCAGTAGGATACATCCATCGGCAGAACACTGGGCCTCCAAGTGCAAATTTTTCCATAAGATGCATGGTGAGATGCATCATAATCATGAAAAATGATGGTGAAAATATCTTCTCTAGATCACATAATATAGTCACTGCCCTTGGCTTCATTTTCTTTACATCTTTCTTAAGAAATCTTTTTGCACAAATATCTCTATAAAAGTTGCAAAGATGAATAACTACCATTCTAACATTTTTTGGCAACATGCGGTGAATAGCTATTGGGATCAATTTTTGCATCAGTACATGATAATCATGAGTCTTCAATCCCCCAAGTTTGACATTCTTACTATTCACATGCTTTGATATGTTGCTTAAGTATCCATCAAGGACCTTTATGTTCTCCAACATACGAAGAAATATAGACCATTCGGAGGCATTCAAAACATAGCATGCATGAGGAAGCCTCCACTGTTCTCTCTTTGTCGATTTTGGATGGAGTGATCTTCTAATACCTCATTATTTCAAGTCAAGTCGAAAATTTAAGTCATCCTTGGTCTTATCCTTGATATTCAAGATTATTGCCAAAAGGAGCTCACACACATTCTTTTCAATATGTATTACATCTAAGCAGTGGCGTAATAAGTTTGTCTCTCAATATGGCAAGTTAAAGAAGATGCTTTTTTTTCTTCTAATTAAAGTGTGTGTCATCTTTCTTTAATCGATGCTTTCTTTTTTTATCATCAATCGGATCATCTTTCCTAAATTCAACACTGAAATCATCCAACTCTCTAAGTACTTCACTCTTAGACATCCAGTCAGGTGCCTCACCTTCTTCAATACTGCCATTGAAGGAGCGTGCATCCCTTCTATATGGATGGTTTCGATGGAGGAAACGTCGATGCCCCATATAGCTAAAGCTCCTTCGATGTATCAACTTTCTAGGTCAGGTATTTCTTCCACAGATCGAGCATGCTAGCTCACCTTTGGTGCTCCAATCCAATATTAGGGCATAGGCTGGAAAGTCATTTATTATCCATAAAATCGCTGCGTGCTTGTAGAATGACTCATTCAGCAAAGCATCAAAAGTTGGAACTACTTGAATGCTCCATAACTATTTCAGCTCGACAATAAGAGGCTACAAATAAACATCAATATCATTACCTATCTCCATCGGTCCAAGGATGAGCACTGTCATGAAAGCAAAGGATTTTTTTATATACATCCATGGTGGGAGGTTGTAAACATGAATAAATACTGATCATATACTATGGACAGTATTCATATACTTGAATGGGTTGAAACTGTCGCACGACAAGTCCAACCTCACATTACGTATCTCTTGTGAGAAGTCAGGATGTAATTTATTAAACTTCTACCATGCCTCTCCATTGGCTGGATGCCTCAATGCATCATCTTTTGTTTGATCCTCTTCATGCCATCTCATGTCCTTCGATGTCTTTACCGACATAAACAACTTTTGTAGTCTCAAAATCAAAGAAAAGTACCACATCAACTTTTGAGGTATATGAGTCGATGTGCCATCTTTATTTTATTTCTATCTTGATACACCGCACCTCATGCACTCATTACGGTTGACATCCCCCTCCCAATAGAGCATGCAATCATTGGGACATGCATGTATCTTGGTATAAGTAAAGTCCAGCTATTCAATAATCTTCAATGCCTCATAATTATTCTTCGAAATTCATGTATCATCCAAAAGAATATCCTTCAAAAGCTTTAGTATGCACTTCACTCCATTATTACTGAATCCGTTGGAGTATTTTGCATGATTCAATCGGATTAAGAACTCAAGCTTCACCATCTTTTCACATCCGAAATACAACAAAATATTAGCATCCTCCATCAACTTACGGACCTTCTCCACATCCTCATTGTTTGCCATTCGACCAATCATAGGATCAGACATGGACGTAGATGCACCATCATTATGGCCAACAAATGAAAAAATATCACGAACCATTTGTTTCACTCCTCCTTCAGGTTGATCGCCTCCTTGCGGCCTACCCTCACCATGTTGGTCCCAATAAATTTCATAACCGGCTTTAAAGTCATAAATAGTGAGGTGATTATTGACATCTTAATGAGGTAGCCACGGCCCACCCATATACTTTTTACAAGGATATTGGATCAGTCCATGGTCTCCAAATTTCTCTATAGCATAATCAAGAAATTTTTGAAGTTCAGTCTTATATTTTGGCGAGAGCCTACTAAACTTCATCCACCCCTTATCCATTTTAAAAATGATGATACTATAAGTAAATCATATGTGGAACTCAGATTAAATATCATTTTTAGATATGCAATAAATGCACCCTATCACCAACTAATAGGTAAAGATAGATCCTATCCCATTCAAAAATTACATTAATTTTATAGGTTCATTATAGTAATTAAATGATATGCAATAGGGATCGAATGAAATTTCGACAGCATTTCTTCTTAGTTCTCCCATGTAGGAAGAACAAAAGAAAAATACTGTCCAAAATTTTATTCAAAATTCTTAGCATACCGTTTGATTACTGTAATTACCTATAGAATTATTTATAATTTTTAAACTATCCATATTGGATAATCAATTGATCATTATACATAATTCTCTAATCCATATAATTACATATAATTATATGGATGTCGAAGATTATGTATACTAATCAATTGACGAGTCTATCATTATGCAATGCAATAAATAAAAGCAATAATATATAAACATCCAAAAAATATTATAAAATAAATTCTACAACATGAATTACATTCATAAATAATTAATGATGGCGGCGAGGTCGGGTCCCTCTCTTCCTCTCTCAAGTATAGATCCATCGGATATTTGGGTTTAGATCCGGTATCAGTAATTAAAATTAGATCTAAATTTGAATATTCAGATTCTGATCTGAATCCATTCTATTAATAGATCTAGTCCACACCTGTTGACATGGCACAGCCCAAGGCTACCACCACGACATGATCCAAAAACTATGGCATATAGATAATTATAATATTTATAATAAATATTTATAAAATTTATTATAAATATTTTATAAATTATTATAAATATACATGATTAATAAATAATACTATAAAATTAAAAAAAAAATTATACCTATGGCTATAAAGAGTGGGTTGCATCGAAAGCTTTGAGGGTCACCGACGATGATGCTAGAGGAGGACGATGGTACTAGAGGTAACCTATGAAACAAAAGCAAGATAGTGAGATAGAGAAGAGAGAAAAAGAGGAAAGAGAGAGAGAGTAGAGATGGTTGGGGAGGGTGAGAGGGGGCTCAGTGATGAGGAGTCGAAGAGGCTTCGCACTCGACCATGCGAGGGTCAAAATGGTGGGGTTTCGCAGAAGCGAAGGAGGGTGGAGGGAGGCTCGTCGAAGGGGTCTAGTTTGCACTGGTGTCGAAGGAGGATAAAGTATGGGGGAGGGGTTTCATAGGAGCTGAAGGGGGTTGGATGGGGGTTCACTGGAGACCGAGGGAGGGTCGGATGGAGGGGTGGGGGGAGGGGATAGGGTTTCATGGGGGGGCGAGCGAGGGTGCAGGGGGGTTCGCCGAAGGGGGGGTTCGCAGGAGGGTGAGGAAGGGTTGGATGGGGTTTCATCGGAGGGAGGTTTCGCTAGGGCTGAGGGAGGGTTGGAAGCAGGGGATGGTGGGGAGGCACAGCTTGGATAGGGGTCGGAGAGGAGGAGGAAGAGGGGCGCACCATCGGAGGGGAAGGAGGGGCGATGTCGGTCGGGGGAGAGGAGGGTCGACGTCGGTCGGGGGGGGGGGAGGAGGGCGATGTCAGTCGGGGGGAGGAGCCTCATCGACGACGAAGAGGAGGGGGAAAGAGAGATCGAGCGTGCACGAAAGAAAAGCAGAGAAAATTTGAAGATTTTTAATCTAACCTACGGCAGCAATTATTGAACCACTGTCATATATCTATGGCAGCAGTTCTATAACCACTGCTGTAGATCTATAGTAGCAGTTTTTGATAACCACTGCCATAGATGAGAAATAATTTTTTTTATTTTTTTAATATTATATAATTTTAAAATTTAATGTCCATCTTCATCGTTCATTATCTAAATAATTATCATTAGAGTATCGTTACAAAAGATCGCCTAGATTCGATGGCCCTAGCTTCATCGAATAGAAAAATTTGATTTTGATGATTATAAACGATGATGCAATGATCTGATAGATGAAGACCTCTGATGGATCCAAAAATCTACAACAATGATTTCGATAATGTTTGTAGTATACTGTTAAAGTTTCACTTCAATCGGATATCGTTATCATGGTTAATTTATTATAGAATGATTTCGACTGTTAAATTAGAAATAAGCAATCAAAGGGTTAAACGATGTCTGATCATGAGATAATTTTTTAGTTAAATGATCTTTATTATAATTTTAAATATTTTGTATGATGATGATAGTAAAATTTAAATCCTTTTTATATAAACTGCTCATGTCAAGCAGATATTGCAAAAGCACAAGCATAATAATCACTGAAGTTTTAGAATGGTTATCAGGAGACATATAGTTTTAGATCGTTCTTCATCTTATGAGTTGAATTTTATAATCACCACTATAAAAAATGATTAAAGTAATAGCCAAGATCATTTATAAAAAAAATTATCACATAATCGGATACCATTTGGTCCTTTGATCACTCGTTTATCATTTAACGACCAAAACTAACCTATACTAAATTAATGAAGATAACGATATCCGATTGAAGTAAAATTTTGATAATATGCTACAAATATCATCGAAATTATCGTTGCAGATTTTTGAATTCATCGAAGGTCTTCATCTATCAGATCATCCATCATCGTTCGTGATCATCGAAATTAAATTTTTTTGATCGATGAAGCTAGGGCCATCGAATTGAGACAACCTTTTGCGAAGATACTCTAATGATAATTATTTAGATAATGAACGATAGAGATGGATATTAATTTTTAAAATTATATAATATTTAAAAAAAAATATATGATAGTGGTTATAATTAATCGCTGCCATAAATCAGATTATAGTTGTGGTTCCTACTAACCGCTGCTATAGGTTCGACTTATGGCAGTGGTTATAATGAATCGCTACTATAGGTTGACCTATGGCAGCAATTTTTTGTAACTGTTGCTATAGGTTCGACCTACGGCAGTGATTTTCTGTAATCGCTGCTATATGTCAGATCTATAGCAGTGGTTACAACAACCGCTGCCATAGGTCCGATCTATGATAGTGGTTTCAAAAATCGCTGCCGTAGTAAGCGCTGCCATAGGCCATTTTTGTAGTAGTAAAATTATGACATCCCAATGCTGAAAAAGTCCTCGAATGCAAAATAATGATATCAGTACCAAAATTATGATATTAAGAATCAAAATTATGGTATTTAATAAAAAAACTTTTATGAACTTAGAATTTTGACATTTTGGAAGGAACGATTATGAGAATCTTATTCAAAATTATGATATTGTATGTTAAATTTATGACATACTGTAACCAGAAACATCCCTAAATGTAGAATAGCTGATATCTTGTGTCTAGATTATCCATCTTTTAGGTTAAAATTATGGCATGATGTTATAGAAAACATCCCTGAACGCAGTTGTTATAGAAATATAAAATTCCGTATGAAAATTATATCTTTATTCACAAATAAATTTTCTGAAGCAGAAATCATCATACAATTATGATCCGTGCAAGCAATATATTTCAAAATTAAGAAGATATTTCATTATTTACTATATATTTATAATATATTTTAAAGTTTGATGAAATATAATCATCCATTTTATAAATTAGGATAAAGAGTAACAAATTTATAATATATTCCTCCCTGGCCCTCTCCTCTTGGATTTGCTCCTATGCTCCTCGCATAGTGCCAAATCTGCATCTTCCGACACCAACTCTAATCGATTCTAGCCCTATATCAAATCCAATAAGCCATGCATTGGCCGAGCTACATAGAGTTAGGGCGGTTTCCAATACCTCCCAATCCAAGGTGAGTATCGAACAACACACCCATCTCGAGTTGCCGACATCGATTCAGAATTAGAAAGGAGAAACCATCCATCGAGCAGTAGTATCGTGGTGACAGCATCTTCAAATGAAGCAAAGATTGATGAGATCCCCTTTTGCACACACCTGGTAGCCCTAACTTCTATTTACATAGGACCTAAGCACGGTGCGGTGCACGTGAGGATCCGTGTTAATATTATACCAACTTTGTTTATTTTCTCTCTATTGTATTGTGTTAGCTATACACGTAAGCATCAAACTCATTTGGTGTCAAAATTATGACATCGATGTATAGAAAATTTACCCGAACAAAGAATAATGACATCCTATAGTGAAAATTATGACACGATGGCGCAGAAAATATCTTTGAATGCTGTAGTTGCAGAAATATGATATAGGTTCACAGTATGATATTCTATCACATGTAACTTTTCCAAATGCAGAATTAAGACATGAAGGATAAAATTTATAAGAAAAATATAAATTATTGATTTCTATCAAAAGAAACATCCACGAAGGAAGAGATACAACATACTGCATCAAAATTATGATATTAAGGAACATACAACATATTTCAACTTAAATACGATATTTTATGGAGCTAGATAGTTTAAAAAACCATCTATTATAATGTACATCACATAAACATAAAAAACATCGATAGGATTATAATGAGTAGGTAGACCAATCCATGCAAAACAATAACAGATACATTAGCATGTAAACCATCCATTTTGATGCGAATGTTGCCAGTCATCGAGCCACTGAGCCACAGTCCCATCTTCTTTGACACTTTTACCAGTAGCAGGCATTGACTTTGATTTATAGAGAGCTAGGAATGAGGGGTACCGATCCACTGCCCACATTAAAATGCCATGTGTTGCCACCTTATCAAATTGAAAGACTGCACCTCCAGAGTGAATGCAGGTTCTCTTGGTGCCACTTTCCATGATATCAAAATATCAGGACTGACTAAAACAAAAATATCCTTCAAAAAAATGACATAGAAAGAGATAAAAAATTTTGAGCGTAGAATCTCATAAATATGACGATCAAAATCACCAAAAGTATAAGTATGACATCCTTGCATAGAATATATCAATGAATACAAAATTATGACATCTTTTATCAAAATTATGATATTAACGATTAAAATTATGGCATCAAAGCAGAATTATGATATTTCGTATCAAAATTATGATATTAAGGATCAAAATTATGACATCCACGAATAGAAAGATCACCGAATGTAGAATTATAACATTCTATGTCAAAATTATGATATCACTGAATAAATTTTATGAATTATAAATTATGATATTTCGTATCAAAATTATGACATTAAGGATCAATATTATGACACCTATTTATAGAATAATTTTGGAATATAAAATTATGATATCCTGTATCAAAATAATAATATTAAAGATCAAAATTATGGCATCCTTGTACAACAATATTCTCGAATGTAGAATTATGATATTAGTAAACATAAACTTCTCCGAACATCTAAAATTATGATATTCTTTATCAAAATGATGATATTGTAGGTTAAAATTATGATATTACTGTATAAAAAAAATTTCTTGAATGTTTTGCCTATAGAAATATGACATCCTATATCAATATTTCAAAATCAAGCATAGAAAAAATATTGCCAAAGGTCCATAAAATTTAACTTTTAATGTATAATACTATAATTTTGACCTACAATATCATAAATTTATCTCAGTCTCTTGTGTTAGTTGGCCAGATATATAAGCATCAAACTCTTCCAAAAATGGATCGGAGGATGGATGATTGGTAGAGGTTGTTTGTCATACTACCTCCACAACTTCATGTGGAGTCATCCTTTATCTTTTACCAGGTCTTTTACCATTTTCTTTGGTAAATGAATTTTTTGGTGTTTTGTCATCAGCTTTCTTCGACTTCTTTGATTTCTTCGACTTCTTTTCGACTCCACTTTTAATTCTCCTCTCTCTTGGCTGCCTTTCTATGGCAATATTAACTAGATCTTGGATAGAAAGTTTTGAATGAGGCTGTACTGAATAATTAGCATCTACTGCTCTTCTGAATAATGGAGTAGATCAGTCATCACTAGGTTAAAAACATCTTCAGACATGGAGGCAACCTCCGCAAGCTTTGTCATTTGATGACTCATCAAAGCATACCTATATCAGAGTTATAGTTATGACAGCATATCCAAATGCTGAAATAGGTTGTCGTAATTATAGTTATGACATCATAATTTAATTATAGGATGAGGTACCTAGATTTTTTGGTACTTTTATCATAAAATTGAATATTGCAATCTAAAATATCGAATCGATATTTTATGTCCTTGCACCATCTATTGAGAAAATACTTTTTAGCGAAATACTTTATTTTGATGGAGAACCAATAAGGCATGCCTGCATAGGTATCCTCTAAACTCAAATGACTGGCATTGGTATTTCACTTCTTCTAATTGGCTGGACCAAGAAATGATATAGTTTTTGACAATCTTCTTCTCAATTTTGTTAACTTCAAATCTCTCAAATAACTTTGCAGAATATGAAGCAAAACTATCAAATTCTTTAGTTAATTTAGCATTTGATGCAACCATCTCAAGGACCTCATTCTAAAATTTTTTGAATACGCACTTAGTGTACATGTCAGCTGCTTGCCTCTCAAAAGACGAGGATGTTTTGAGAAAAGTATTTGTTTACAATAAGATATTGTCTTGCTCATTTTCTACTTCATATCTTTTCTCCAATGCATCCTTATACTTCTTAATGAATTTTTTTAGCGTAGTCTTTGAATTAACAAGTCCATCAAAGAAGTGGTTTATGCTCTTACTCCTTCCAAAGGAGGACAAACCTAGAATCAAAGTTAGAGCCAAAGAATATTAATAATATAGTGTTTGTGTTAATGGATATCATTGAAAACTATGAGTTGGTGTAGAATCTGGTTGACGTCGGATCGAGCTGGAGCTGAAGAAGAAGAGGTCGCCGTCGGTGACCTGCAAAATAAAGTTTCATCCGAAGTCGATGGTGGTGGTGGCTTTGGTAGGACCCTCCGACAATCAAGTCAGCTCTTCTGACCAACAGAAATGGAGTGCTCAGAAAAGAGTTTGGTAGAGTTTTGAAAAGAAGAAGAGATCTTAGAGAAAATATATCTAAGGATCTCTTTTATAGACGGAGCCTGTAGTAGATTGATAGTGATAGCCATAACCATCTGGTAGTGGGCCGCTTGGAGTTGCATAAGATTTGGTATGGAGAGAGAGAGGTGTCGCTAGACTGATAGTGACAACCATAATCGATCGATAGTGGGCCGCTCGGGATTGCATGAGATTTGCTACGAAGAGAGGGGTGTCGTTAGACTGATAGTGACTATTCATCAAGATTTAATAGGCATAGTTCGAAGGAAGCAGGCATTGGTTGGTGAAGAACTTTGACACATATCAATTTCAAAGGAGTTTGGACTCCTAAAAGGAATACATCTAGAGGGAATCATCTGGGAGGAATACTATTTAAAATTTGAAATTAATCTACTGGAGGAATCTAGATGAAGTTTGATTGAAGGAAAAGTTCGAAAGGAGTTCGGCTCCTGGAGAAATTCAACTGAAGAAGAGATCCGGAAGGAGTTTGGCTCCTAGAGGAATCTGACTGAAGAAGAGATCCAGAAGGAGTTCGGCTCCTGTAGGAATCCGACTGAAGAAGAGGTCTAAAAGGATTCGATCGCTGGGGGGCCCGACTGATGGAGAAGTCTGGGAGAAGTTCAGCTGAGTGAGAAGTCTAAAAGAAGTTCGACCGCTGGAGGAGTCTGGCTACTAAAGGAGTTCGGCTGGGGTTCGACCATTGGAGGAAGAATTTTCGATCAAAGCTCTTCCATAATTGTTAGTTACATTAGGCCTAGCATCAGACTAGACTTCGACGGGAGCGAAGTTTATCCCTAATAATAGTCTCCCTACTTTTGAGTTCGAAATTCGAAGGAAGGGAGTACAAAAAAGATGACCGCCAAAGTTTTTTTTTGGGCTCTGCACCTATTGAAGCTCGAAAGAGATCTTATCTCCAATCGAGGTTGAAGAAAATCTTATCTCCTATTGAGATTGAAGTTGAAGCTCAGGGAAGATCTTATCTTCAGCCAAGGTTGAAGAAGATCTTATCTCCTGTTGAGGTTGACGTTGAAGCTCGGAGGAGATCTTATCTCCAATCGAGGTTGAAGAAGATCTTATCTCCTGTTGAGGTTGACGTTAAAGCTTGAAAGAGATCTTATCTCCAATCGAGGTTGAAGAAGATCTTATCTCCTATTGATGTCGAAGCTTGGGAAAGATCTTATCTTCAGTCGAGATTGAAGAAGATCTTATCTTCTGTTGATGTTGAAGCTCGGAGGAGATCTTATCTCATGCTGAGTTGACGTTGAAGCTCGGAGCAGATCTTATCTTCAGTCGAGGTTGAAGAAGATCTTATCTCCTATTGACGTTGAAGCTTCGAAAAGATCTTATCTTCAATCGAGATTGAAGGAGATCTTATCTCCTATTGACCTTGAAGCTCGGAGAAGATCTTATCTCCAGCCAAGGTTGAAGGAGATCTTATCTCCTATTGACGTTGATGTTGAAGCTCAGAGAAGATCTTATCTCCAATCGAGGTTGAAGAGATCTGATCTCCTATTGACATTGAAGCTCGGAGAAGATCTTATCTCCAGCCAACATTGAAGCTCGGGAAAGATCTTATCTTCTATTGAAGTTGAAGCTAAAGCTCGGAGGAGATCTTATCTTCAGTCGAGGTTGAAGGAGATCTTATCTCCTATTGACGTTGATGTTGAAGCTCGAGGAAGATCTTATCTCTAGTCGAGATTGAAGAAGATCTTATCTCCTATTGATGTCGAAGCTCGAGAGAGATCTTATCTCTAACCGAGATTGAAGGAGCCATTGTCAGGGCCTCTTCCCTCATCTTGTCTAAAATGAATGAGATCTTTGACTTGCTCATGTTAGGACGAGATTCTCCTTCTGTTCCTAATATGGCTACTATTGATTGCTTCTTTCCTGTCATCACATAGTTTTTGCACTAAGAAATAATAATATTAAAATGGAGGAGTTTTATTAAAGAAAAATTACTAGTAGTACATTCTTAGATTTTTTGAATTCCAAGGTCGTGGGAGCATTATTCCTCTGAGCTTCTTCGGATGATAAGTTTTGGGCCGGACGATCTCCTCTATTTCATACTGACCTTTTCAATTTGGGGTAAGCTTCTTTTGGCTTTGAGGTTGAGAGATGGTGGCTCACCGAAGCACTAAGTCACCTAGAGATAGTGTTGATGATGCCGAGAGGCAGTCGATCTTCTTGTTGCTCTTTCCTCATTAGTGGTTCTGGCTGTGGTAGTGTCCTTGGTTGATCTTCTCTCATTTTGGACTAACGTTTGAGGAGTCGACCAGCCGGCCTCTTCTGATGAGCTCCTCGATTTCATCTTGGAGCTAAATATATTCTTCAATATCGTGGTCATGGTCACTATGGTAGAGATAGTACTTGCTTTGATTGTGCTTGTTTGAGAAAGATCATAATTCTTCTGATCTTGGTAGCTGATTCTTAATTTCTATCAGAACTTGAGTTTTAGGAGCATTAAGAGAGGCGTAGTTATGGAACCTTTCGGAGGGAGAACTTCTTTGCATCCTTCTATCGGGGCTTCTTTGGTGATGAGCTCAAGAAGGAGTTCAGGCTCGCTTGCACTCGGAGGAAGTTCATGAGCATGGAAAAACTTTATTCGACCCTCCATCAGTGGTGGGTCTATTAGACTCGTCCATCCGTCGCTCTCCTACGGCTTCCTCATACTTCAATTTGAAGGCTTTTTTCCTTCGGACATATCCCTCAGTCTGAGCTAGTAGATTGGCAAAGTCTCTGGGGTACTTCTTCTCCAGGGAGAATAATAAATCATTCTTCTAAAGGCTGCCCTTAAGTGTGGCTATTGCAATAGACTGATCCAGATTTTGGATCTTCCATGCAGCAGCATTAAATCGGATGATATAATTTTGGATAGATTTCTCCTCCTTCTGCTTGATATTCATCAAAAAATTTGAACCTCGATGGGGATGTCGACTGCTAATAAAATGACCCACAAACTGATGGCTTATCGAATCAAAGAAGAAGATCGTATCCGACTTCAATGTCGAGTATCAGTTTTTTGCTACTTTCTTTAAGATAGATGGAAAAGCTCGACATAAGATGGCGTCTGGTGCATTATGGAGCAGCATCATGGTTCGGATGGCTTTTAGATGATCGATTGGATCAGAGGTTCCATTGTAGCTTTCAAATTGAGGAAGTTTGAAGTTCGATGGAATGGGCTCTTGCATAATTTAGGGAGAGAAAGTGGGATTGGTGCGGACGTCGTCATGGTGAACCGAAGCGATGTGGCAGAGTCCCTCAATCCATCGATCCATCTTCCATAGTTTTTGATCGAGGACGTCATCTCGATCGTAGATCTTGAAAGGCTTCCGACTGTGGATGGGAAAGATTCCTTCTAGAGAAGAATCATGATCCGAGCAAGGATCCTCTGCTCTCTGTTTCTCCTTCCTAGGGGTGATGGGTATGCTATTCTAAGTGCTCCTCCTTGGGTTCGATTTCTGACATCTCGATGGTGGATTTTCTGATGAAACAGCCATCGAAGGTTGCCACATGGCCTACACCATTTCGGTGAGGCCCTAAATCTGCTACATCAGCAGGTTAAACTGCTCCGAATCTACCATGGTCATCGATGGAGGAGGAGGTTGAAGCATTGGTGATGGAGCAGGGACGGACGAATTTGGCCTAGATCTGGAAGTAGAAGCAGTAGATCTCCAGGTAGTCACCTTCTTTGGAGGCATTTTTTGGGATTGAGAGAGAGGATGGAGATGAACCTTGAAGAAGAAGATCCACAGGATCGACTGGGCACTCCTTTAAAAATAAGGATACCTTAGAAATAGAGGACTCTTCCTCTAGCACCATTCCTATTGATGCAGAATTTGGTTGATGCCAGATCAAGCTAGAGCTGAGGAAGAAGAGGTCGCCACTGGTGACCTACAAAATAAAGTTTCGTCCAAAGTCGGTGTTGGTGGTGGCTTCGGTAGGACCTTCCGATGATCAAGTCAGCTCTTCTGGACAACAGAAATGGAGTGCTCAAAAAAAAATTTGACAGAATTTTGGAAAAAAGAAGAGAGATTAGAGAAAATGTATATGAGGGTTCATTTTTATAGACGGAGCTTGTAGCATACTGATAGTGACAGCCATAATCGTTCGGTAGTGGGCTACTCAGGGCCGCATAGAGTTTGGTATGGAGAGAGAGATATCACCAGACTGATAGTGATAGCCATAACCATCTGATAGTGGGCCACTCGGGGCTGCATGGGATTTGCTAAGGAGAGAGGGGTGTTGTCATACTGATAGTGACTATTCATCAAGATTTAATAGTCGTAGTTCGAAGGAAGCAAGCGTTGGTTGGTGAAGAACTTTGACATATATCAATTTCAGAGGAGTTCAGACTCCTGAAGGAAATATGTCCAAAGAAAATCATTTAGGAGGAATACTACTTGAAATCTAAAAGTAATCCACTGGAGAAATCCAGATGAAGTTTGGTTGAAGGAGAAGTTTGGAAGGAGTTCAGCTCTTGAAGGAATCCGACTGAAGGAGAGGTTCGAAAGGAGTTTGGCTCCCATAAGAATTTGATTGAAGGAGAGATTCGGAAGGAGTTCGGCTCCTGTAGGAATCCAACTGAAGGAGAGGTCTGAAAGAAGTTTGGCTTTTGAAGAAATTTGACTAAAGGAGAGATTTGAAAGGAGTTCGGCTTTTGAAGGAATCCGACTGAAGGAGAGATCTGAAAGAAGTTTGGCTCCTGTAGGAATCCGATTGAAGGAGAGGTCCAAAAGGGGTTCAGCTTCTGGAGGAATCCGACTGAAGGAGAAGTCCAAAAGAAGTTTGACTGGTGGGAGGCCCGACTGATGGAGAAGTTTGGAAGGAGTTTGGCTGAGGGAGAAATTCGAACGGAGTTCAACCACCGGAGGAGTCTGGCTACTGAAGGAGTATGGCTAAGGTTTGGCCGCTAGAGAAAGAATTTTCGATCGAAGCTCTTCCATAATTGTCAGTTACATTAGGCTAAGCATTCGACTAGATTTTGATAGGAGCATGATTTATCCCTAACACTAAGCAAAAAAAAAAATTTATGATTCCAACATACCTGCAAAGAATGTATCCTTAAGATAGATAAGAATCCATTTATCTCGGCATTCATAGAGATCATGCAACCAATCTATAGCCTTGCATTCTTCATACTTTTCCATGAGTTGATCCCATTTTTTCTTAAAAGACTATGCAGTTATAGTGTCATGTACAGCCTTATCAAATTCAACCATAAATTTGGGATGCGCTGTGTATATATGGCCTATCTTTTTAAGAATCTTCTTCAAAATTTGCCAAAGATAAAATTGGTGTCGTGTATTTAAAAAAATCATCCTGACAGATAGCCTTGATCGTCTTATCCTAATTGGTGATTATGGCATTAGACATTTGGCCATCATTTCCATTTAGCCATGACTGAAATACCTATTTATAAGTCTCCGTTATCTCATCTGACAATATTATACAACCAAGCAAGGTGGACTGTCCATGGTGGTTAACTCCAATAAATAGATAGAATGACATTTGAAATGTGTTTATAAGGTAAGTGGAGTCAAAGATCAATACATCTGCAAAGTAAGTGCATGCCATTCTTGACCTTAGATGAATCCAGAACATATATCTTAATTGCGTGTGTTGTCATTCAAGTCCAATATATAGTAGAAATTTGCATTCTTAGCTTGTATTTGTGCAAAATGGACAACCATTGATTATGCATCTCCTTCTTTCAGCTGACTTGGATGTTTCTGGCAAATGTAATTATAAGCATCATTCTTCGTGAATTTCAATTGCCTTCTTCTCCCCTTCCTTTTTTCAATGGTAGAGTATATTTGAGTTGTAGGTATATTCACGGCATGCATATTGTTAATCTCTGCTTTTTCTAGTGTGCTGATCTTCCTATAGGATTGTAGAAAATGGATGGTTGATGTGGATAGTTTATAGTTATGTTTTAGAATCACATTATCCAATCTCCACTTACCAGTTTTGAAATCAAGTCTGGCTTTTATTGATGCCTTACAATAAATTTTGCCGGTATCCCTGGGATTCATGAAATTATCTAATTTTTTAGATTTCCCTACCCTCTAGCATGCTAGATGTTTGAAGCAATATACATTTTTGTTATTGGATCTAGTGCACATGGTTGTGATTCCAAAATTGACTCTTCTCGCATAACCATTGTAGAAATTATACACATCTATTACTGAATTAAATTTCATTCCAGCATGAGGATCTACATTATCCTTATCTACATAAGGTGCACTAGGAGAAGGTGGATTCTCAAGACAACCATCAAATAAAGGCCGATCCATCTGATCATTTGTAGGAATATCTATAGAAGATATATATATTTTTTTAAAATCATAAATTGCATATGGAAGTAAAAAATATAAAGTTCTTTGAAGATATTAACATATTATGCCATATAATATCATAATTTTGATGCAGGATGCCATATTATTATCAAAACTATGTTCCAAAAGCCTAGTAGAAGCAGGATGTCATAATTTTGAACTACGATGTTATAATTTTGATCTAGAATATAATAAAAAAGATAAAATCAATATCTGAAAAATATTTTATTCGTTATATTAATATAAAATATTATAATCTTGAGACAGGACATCCTAACATTATTGAAGCTATATTCGGGAGGCCTTTTACCAATAGAATATCATAATTTTGATCTACGATATCATAATTTCGATCTAAGATGTATAAAAAAGATAGAACCGATACCAAAAAAATATTTTTTTATTATATTAATATAAGATATCATAATCTTTACATAGGATGTCCTAACATTATTGAAACTATCTTTGGAAGATCTTTTACCAACAGAATGTCATAATTTTGATCTACGATATCATAATTCTGATCTAGAATATCATAAAAATATCAGAACCAAAATTTGAAAGATATTTTATTCATTATATTAATATAAAATATCATAATCTTGATACAGAATATTCTAACATTGTTGAAACTATATTTGAAAGGCCTTTTACCAACAGGATATCATAATTTTGATCTATGATATCATAATTTTGATCTAAGATATTATGAAAAAGATAGAACTAATACTTAAAAGATATTTTATTTATTATATTAATATAAAATATCATAATCTTGATACACAATATTTTAACATTATCGAAACAACCTTTGAAAGATTTTTTACTAACAAGATATCATAATTTTGATCTACGATATCATAATTTTAATTCAGAATATCATAAAAATGTCAGAATCAAAATTTGAAAGATATTTTATTTATTATATTAATATAAAATATTATAATCTTGATACAGGATGTTCTAATATTATCAAAACTATCTTTGGTGGGCCATTTACTAATAGGATATCATAATTTTAACCTACGATATCATAATTTTGATTTAGGATATCATAAAAATATCAGAACCAAAATTTAAAAAATATTTTTTTTATTATATTAACATAAAATATCATAAACTTGATACATGATGTCCTAATATTGTCGAAACTATCTTTGAAAGGTCTTTTACTAACAGGACGTCATAATTTTAACCTATGATGTCATAATTTCGATCTAGGATGTCATAAAAATATTAGAATCAAAATTTAAAAGATATTTTATTTATTATATTAATATAAAATATCATAATCTTAATATAGGATGTCCTAGCATTGTCGAAACTACCTTCGATGGGTCTTTTACCAACAAGATGTCATAATTTTGATCTACGATGTTATAATTTCGATATGGAATATCATATAAACATCAAAACTGATGTCTGAGAGATGTTTTATTCCTTATATTAATATAAAATATCATAATATTAAAATAGGATATCCTAATATTATGGAAACTATCTTCGAGAGATCTTTTACCAATAGGATATCATAACTTTAATTTACGATGTCATAATTTTAACCTAAGATGTCATAAAAATATCAGAACTAAAATCTACAAGATGTTTTATTCATTATATTGATATAATATATCATAATTTTGATACAGGATATCCTAACATTATCGAAACTAAATTCGAAAGGCATTTTACCAATAGAATATCATAATTTTAATCTACGATGCCATAATTTTGAATTAGGATATCATAAAAAAGATAGAATAGATACCTAAATATATTTTATTCATTATATTGGCATAAAATATCATAATCTTGATAGAGAATGTCCTAACATTATCGAAACTACCTTCGGAAGATCTTTTACTAATATTATATCATAATTTTGACCTACGTGTCATAATTTTGATCTAAGATATCATAAAAATATAAAAATTAAAATCTAAAAGATATTTTATTCATTATATTAATATAAAATATTATAATCTTGATATAGGATATATATCCTAACATTATCGAAATTATCTTCGATGGACATTTTACTAATAAGATATCATAATTTTGACCTACGATGTCATAATTTTGACCTAGGATATCACAAAATTGTTAAAATCAAAGTCTAAAAGATATTTTTTATTATATTAATATAAAATATTATAATCTTGATAAAGAATATTTTAATATTATCAAAACTATCTTCGAAAATTTTTTACTAATAGAATATCATAATTTTGATCTACGATGTCATAATTTCGATCTAGGATGTCATAAAGATGTCAGAACCAAAACCTGAAAGATATTTTATTCTTTATATTAATATAAAATATCATAATCTTGAAATAGAATATTTTAATATTATCGAACCTATCTTCGAAAGATATTTTACCAAGAGGATATCATAATTTTGACCTACGATATCATAATTTTGATCTAGGATATCATAAAAAAGACAGAACTAACATCAAAAAGATATTTTTTATTATATTAATATAAAATATCATAATCTTCACACAGGATATTCTAACATTATCGATACTACCTTCGAGAGGCCTTTTACCAATAAGATATCATAATTTTGATCTATGATGTCATAATTTTGATTTAGAATGTCATAAAAAAGACTGAACCAATATCGAAAAGATATTATTTTATTATACTAATATAAAATATTATAATCTTGATATAGGATATCCTAACATTATCGAAACTACCTTTGGAAGGCCTTTTACCAACAAGATGTCATAATTTTGATCTAGGATGTCATTAAAAAATCAGAACTAAAATCTGAAAGATGTTTTATTCATTGTATTAATATAAAATATCATAATTTTGATACAGAATATCCAAACATTATTGAAAATATCTTCAAGAGGCCTTTTACCAATAAAATGTCATAATTTTGATCTACGATATCATAATCTTGATATAGGATATCATAAAAATATCAGAACTAAAATTTAAAAAATATTTTATTTATTATATTAATATAAAATATTATAATCTTGATATAGGATATCCTAACATTGTCGAAACTACTTTTGGTGGGCTTTTTAACAATAGAATGTCATAATTTTGACCTATGATATCATAATTCCAACATAAGATCTCATAAAAATATCAAAATCGATACTTGAAAGATGTTTTATTTCTTATATTAACATAAAATATCATAATCTTGAAATAGGATATCTGTTAAAACTATCTTCAAGAGGCCTTTTATCAACATGATGTCATAATTTTGACCTGTAATATCATAATGTGATGCCATATTTTTGATCCTATATATCATTATGACATATCAAAAACTATTATATATAGACATCATGACTTACTATATGACTTTTGGTAGGATTTTATATGACATTTACTTTTAGAATTGAAAAAAAAACTCAATTTGAACATACCTAACACATTAATTTTATTTAACTAACAAAGAAGTTGCTACATTAAAGGAACTGCAAAAAAAGTTTGAGATATAATAAATAATTTATAAATGATATTTTACTTTCTGGTGGATGGCACATGTTGCTTGGATGGGATAATAAAGAATCAACAACTTTGCACGTGCAATGGTTCCCGACGAAATTCTGGACACCCAGATGCTTAAGAAATAGAAGAATAAAGAGATACAACAATCTCTTGCTCAAAAAATAGAAGAAGAGAGAGAAATATAACATTTATAATGTTCAACTAGACTGCAAAATAGGGAGAACATTTTATTTTAGAGGAAAAGAATAATTTCATCATGTTAAATTTAAAAAATAAATTATTATATGCATCAAATATATTCGGCGATGGAATCTCCACCCTCCTCCCGCACTTTTATTTTCTTCATGCCATCGGATGTCTGATTGGATGTGAGGTGACAGATGTTGCATTGCGCCATGAAGGCTCCAGGTGGCCCAATCAAAAAAGACGGTGCCCTCAATATCAAAAATTTTACACCACAAGTGGTATAGAAAAAATTAATTCTGCCCCAATATAAACTGAGGCAAGTCCATTTGACCAGCCCAGAAGCACAATGGCATGGATAAAAAAAAATATGCACGTACAGAGCATGTGCTAGGGAAGGGACGGATTCCCAAAGGGAGTCGTCTTCTTCCTCTACTCGACATAGAGTCTGAATGC
Source organism: Cocos nucifera (assembly GCA_006176705.1). NCBI lineage: Eukaryota > Viridiplantae > Streptophyta > Magnoliopsida > Arecales > Arecaceae > Cocos > Cocos nucifera. Next base: position 589,950 of record QRFJ01003198.1, read on the forward strand.
CTGAAGACTTATTTCAACGAAGGATTGGAAGCTTGATTTCGGTGCTATTTAAAGACCCCTAAACTCCTTGTTCTCCTCACCAGAAAATTGCCACAGCCACCATCATTTTCATACCTCTTTTCCTTTTAGAAGACCAGCAATCACGCTCACAATGACTGCTAGAATTTGCAGCAAATCCTTGGTCCCTCATCCACTTGATTTTCATGGCTTTTCCCTCCCCTATGAGGCCACAGTCGGTTGGGACTTTGCCGGCAATATGCCAGATTGTATCATGAAAAGAGGCTGCTATGTTCTCTTATTCCTTGTTTTTTTTTTTTTTTTTTTTGGTTTCTTGGCTATGTTTTAAGTCAAGGACCTTGGTGGACCATCGACAATTAGGACCTCGGACAACACCACCACGGCCGGCACTATCGCCGGCTATGGTCATTGCATTAGATCCTCTTTTCCCTTCGAGTTTTTCCTTGAATCCAAGAAAGAACACTATTGGCCCTATTTTTGTTTTTATCATTTTAGAATGCCACCGACTACCGTACTGGAACCGTAGGTCACACTACCGTGGCTTGCAACCCCCGCCACCACGTCTACTGGCGTGAAGCGTCCCCTGTTCCAAGAGTAGAAAGGGACAAAATCCCCTATTTCGCCCCAAAACGTGAGGGAGAATAGGAAAAAAGAGGATGAAAAAAAAAGAAAGAAAAAAAAGAAGAGAAGGAGATAATTTCTTTCTATTTTTTCTCTCCTCTCTACTCTCTCTAGAATAATCTCTCTCCATTTTTTTTCTCTAATTATTTCTCTCTCTCTTTTCAATAATTGTAATCCAATCCTATTGCAAAGAATCCTAATTCATGATCGTCAAATAGCCTGCCGGCATCATCTTGGTTAAATTGAATATTAGTATATTTGATCATCCATAATTTTTATTGAATCATCTGCATATTACTTCAATCATAATTGGATGAAATCAATTTGATCAAATCGATTAGGAGGTCAGACGTATCACCTGATTAGTCTTGTTCTATTTTGTTAATTTCTCTTTCTTCTATGCCAATCTCTCTCTACTTGATCATGAACCAAATGGAGGACATTGAATCTTGTTGTTTTAAATCTAAGTTTAGAGAGACTTTGAACCATTTATATCCTTGTTTGTTCTTAATCGGATGAAGTTAGATGATCGGACCGATCTAGACCATTGGATATAACTACCCATCAATCTTATCTTTCTATAATTAATTATATTCTTTCTCATCATTGAACTCGATTATATATAGGGGTATAATCATCTCAATAAGAAGATCTCCAAAGTGGGATATTGCGACATGATCTATTAATTAAAGATTTTGAAAAAAAATCTAGAATTATATAGATTTGTTAGATTATATATGAGGTAAGTAATGCTTCACTTTTATATATTTATCAATAAATTATAAAATATTTTCTATAATAAATTATTCATGATTTATAAATTTGATGCATATATTTTGAATTATCAAATATGCCCTTTCTCTAAAATATTAAGTGATTTATGATTGAACGTATTGAATTTGATATGAATCATACTAATTGATTTCAATATTATATGGTTTTTATGAATTATACAATTTGAAATATAAAATGTATTTGAGAAAACATATTCTGATTTGAAACATATTTTGATTTGCAACTTGAATATGCATCGGGTCTTGCTGGTGGGGGTTAAATATTGGTAATTCGATACCCAACAAGTGGGATGGATAAATGCTGGTACTATGATACCCTACTGATAGGATGGTTAAATATTGGTATTTTGGTATCCTATTAATAGCACTTGTGCATTGGTTCTCTGAACCCTACCAATGGGGTTATGCATTGGCACTTTGATTTTGATTAAGTTCAGTATTCTATTATAGTCCCGCTATAGGGAATAAGTGTGATCATAGTTAAATATAGTTTAATTATATATGATTATTTTGAATTGGATTTATGATTATATATGTATATGAATATTTGAAAAAAATTAGTTTGCATAAATTAGTTTGTAGCTTATTTTTATGTTTATTCATAGTATTTATTTTTGAATATTATATGTTATGATAATATTTAAAATATCTAGATTAGATATTCATTACTTACTGGACTATTGAGTTTATTATCTCTTATTTATTTTTAGATTTTGATACTTAGTTGCGAACATGGATGTTACTTAGGAGTAAGACTTGAAGTAAGATTTGACACTATCAATATTATTAAACTTATATCTATTATTATTATTTTAAATTTTTAGTGAAGATTTATTTGGTGTAAGATTTTTAAATTTGAATATCCTTTGGTTTGGTTAATAAATTGAATGTTAAATTTTAGTGATTTAAATTAATTTCACTACAATGCATTGATGTCTATTTAGATATCTTGTGAAGAGAGTTTTTATGAGTATATAATGATTGCCATAATTCTTGGCCCATGATCTCAGGGTGTGATATATCATACAATAATTATGCAATCACTGCACTTTGAAGCACTCCAATGGTCTGAGAAATTGACCACTCGGAAACCGTCTGCAATGTGGTGTGAAAACAGGCAAGTGTGAAATGGGCGCCTTCCGGGCCAAAGGGAACATAATAAAACAGGAAGAGAAGCTGCAAAGGGAGAATTGGATGGCAATCCGAGCGAGGACGAAAGCTGGGGCTCTTTGACGAGTTTGAAGCACGATGGATTCCGGTAATGATGTGACATTTAACGTTCTAGTATCATGCCAAATTTGAACCATAGTGTTTTTGTTTTTCTTTTTTTTTTTTGGAAGAATCCATGAAGTCACGTACCTTTCAAATCCATAAACACAGAGCAGCCATTTATCTTACCTTGGACATCAAGGAATTATGATAACGTCATGGAATCCAGTTAAGGTCCTAGTCAAGCGAAGCAGCAGCATCAGAATCATGTGGCTTTAATTGGAATTAAAAGGTAATATATGGCTTTAATTGGAATTAAAATGTGCTAATATCATTATCATAGTGAGTTTGGCTTGGAAAAAATAGTGGCATTGTCTAACTATGTTACATTCTGGGAGAAACTTGTGTTTATAAATTGGCTAAATCATGGGTCTCAAGAACCATGATTTCTCTATTCCATCTTAAACTTGGTTATACAGCAAATAAGAATAAAAGGCTGGATTCCTTTGGCCTGAGGTTTATCACATGTCAGAATTCATTATTTATTCTTGTTATAACAACTAAGAGCCTCACTCAAAAAGACTAGCTAGAAGATATTATTTGAATTTCTTAGCCCTGTATAAAAATCCAATATTTATCTAGTACATAGCCAGTGTGAGACTAAACACAGCCATATGGTTCTCGTATAGTTGCTCTGTTTAAACTCTAGCATCCTTGCTAGGCTAAGGATCCAAATTCATTCAAATTCAATCATAAATACGACATTAGCCCATGGTCTATCCTGATGGACCTATGCAGCAAGATCTCTTACTCCACATAGGTCATGGGCGAGATCCACTTTGATACCATTTGTTACAACTAAGGATCTCATTCAAAACGACTAGCTAGAAGGTGCTATATGAGTTCCTTATCTCTAGGGTTGAAACTGAATTAAATATGGATCAGATATAAGTACATCCATATACATATTGTTTTATTAGATAAATGTAGATACGATATAAATATTAGTTGGATGCAAAAATTCATATTCATATTTATTTTAAATGGATATGGATACAAGTTTGATACTAGAGGTATGGATACACAGACAAATATATATTAGATAATTAAATTTTATGACCACAAAATCAAAAATATTATTAAGTGGATAATAAATCAAATTAATAATATTATGGATCTTGACTTCGACCTCAATTGACCAAATCTTCGAATATGGTCGAGGTGAATTAGGGTTGGCTACAGCCAATCTGGAGGAATTAGTATGGTCCCAAATTTGGTAGGTCATTCTGATCTGGCAAGATGACCATTTTAGAAAAATAATTCTTCTTGCAACCATAGAAATGCCAAATAAGGAAGTTCCAGCCATCGTGATTCAATGATGCTCCAAATGGCAGTTTTTAGTTGGCTCTGAATTGCAAACGAGGAAATACGATCCCCACAAGCATGATCCGTATGCACTTTTCGAGACTGGCCTATACCCCCGGTGTACACTATAACTCACCTTGTATAAATAAGGAAAAAAAGAGGACCCTAGAGAAGTTCTTGAAAGGCCTCAAAATGTTTCATCTCTCTCTCTCTCTCTCTCTCTCTCTCTCACTTTTTTCAATTTCCAACTGACTTGAGTGTCGGAGAGTCCCCATTGGAAAATATTCCGATCAAGGACTTCTTACAGGTCCAGCTCTAGCACTCGGGAATCATCTTCTTCCACACCTCGTCTCCAACTGAGGACCCTTCTCCTCATCTTCTCTTGAGGAGTCCGCCACCCAGCTTGCATCTGAGGAGATCAACTCCGACCTTATAGACTCGAGATTTAGTAGTAATAAATTGGTACTAAAGAAAGAATCTCTCATCTCCAGTCACATTTGGAGCTTGTTTGGAGAGAGAGCACTTCATCATGAAGCCACAAAGAGGAGCTTTAAATGTCTCTTGCCGCTCCAACAGCGCGTGACCCATTGATGCCCAATAGGAAGTCATCATGCCTGAATCGGTCCAAGTGCCATTGCCTCAACCTTCCTCAGCAGTCTCAAAAGACTAGTTCAACAGCTTCATCCAGCAGGTGCAGGCCTTGACTGCTGTGGTACAAGAGATGTAGCAGACTATTGTACCTCAACTTGCCTCAAAAGCACTAGATCTAGACCAAGCTAGATAGGAGACCTTGCAATTACCACCTCATAGTTCGAGACAGGGGCATAACCGACACAACTGACTTGCAAGCCCCGGCCGAGAATAATGCAGGTGCTCACCGACCCCATGGCTAGGAAAGAACTCCACTCTAGGAAACCTTTCTCCTCAGCACCAAGAGCCCTACACTACTCAGGATGCCAAGGTCAAGAGGAGATTTTAGGAGAAGTAGTAGTGCATTGAAGCTCTACAAGGCCGAACTCAATAGCAAGGCATAAAGCTTGGCTTCAACATCGATCCCCCACTCTTTAGGAGGATCATGGACGAGCTGCTTCCTCCATAGTTCAAGATGCCACAACTAGAGCCATATGATGGAACCTCAGATCTTGGACCTTATTGATCCCTTGGAGAATTTCAAAGCTTTGATGCTTCTCCACGAGACAACTGATGGAACTCCCTATTGGACGTTCCCATCCACCTTAAGAAAAGCCATCCGGTACCGGTACTCGAGCCTTTAGCCCAACTTGATCAATTCTTTTGAGCAGCTCAATCAGTTGTTTGCGACTCGATTTGTTAGTAGCTGCCGATAACACTGTGGCTCGAATTCACTCGTCAGCATTAAGTAGTGGGAATGTGAGTCTCTCTTGGAGTAATCAATTGCTTCAACATCATGATCCTCAAAATATGTGATTTGGATGAGTCAGTAGCCATGACCACTCTCAAAGCTAGGTTGCTCAAGAATATTTTTCTCTTCTCGCTTGAGAAGAGGTGTTGGGGGTGAACCATGCTCCCGTCGAAGTTTGATTTGGTGCTCGATTAGGTGTAACTCATGATCGCAGCCGAACTTCTTCGACGGTCGAACTCCTTCCGGACTCCTCCAGTGGTTGAACTCCTTCCAAACTCCTCCAGCAGTCGAATCTCTTTCAGACTCCTCCAGCAGCCAAACTTCCCACAGTCATCCAGGAAGGTCTCCGCACGAATCCAACCCCACATGACGTAAATCAACTCACCCACGAACTGCTTAAGTGGTCAAGACTTTAACTATTAAATCTCAACGGACTGGCACATCACGATAATAGACACTATCCTCCATAACAAACTCCACGTGGCCCCGAGCAACCCACTATCGGACGATTATGGCTGTCACTATTAGTTTGTTACAGACTCTGTCTATAAAAAGGATCCTCCAAATATATTTTCTCTAGGCTCTTTTCTTTCTTCTCAATACTCTGCAGCTTTCTCTACTGAGTACTCCATTTTTGTTGATCGAAAGTGCTAACTTGATCATCGGAGAATCTTGTCGGTGCCATCCACTTCGGGCTCTGGACGAGACTTGTCTTACAGGTCATCGATGATGATCTCATCTTCTTTGACTCCAGTGCTCCTTCGGTGATGATAAGATTTCATACCAATAGAATTGGTGCTAGAAGAAGGGCTACTTTGTTCCTGAAGTTCTCTTATTCTTAAAGAAGTACATAATGGAGATCTTTGCTTCTCCAATGTCATTCTTTTTGAAAAAGATACCTTCCAGAAAAGCTTCTATCCGACGATCGACGGCCTTCGTAGCCAAATCCTACCCAGATCTGCTCGCTCCTATTTCATCCCCGACAACTTAAGCTCCACCTGTAACAATGGTGGATGCTGAGCAATTCAATCTATTGGTCCAACAGGTTCGCAGCCTCATAAAAGCAGTGTAGGCCATGTAGCAACAGTAGCTTTCGATGCCGATTCAGTCAGAGCAGACTTCTCTGAAACCCCATGATCTAGTTTGGGGGTGGTCGGCTTAGGCTGGCCGATCGGTGACTTTCAAAAAGGGAAAGCAGAGGGTCGAGAGCCCTTGTTCCGATCATGACTCCACCCCTAGGGGGACTTTGCCCCCATTCAGTCAAAACATCTTAGAGATCCACGATCGAGAGGATCTACACTAGAAGATACAAGACATGAACCGATGGATCGAGAAATTCTATCGTGCTCTTTCCTTCCATGGTAATGACATCTGCACCAAACCACCCTTTTCTCACCGCATTATATAAGAATCGATCCCACCAAACTTTAAGCTCCTTCAATTCGAGGGCTACGATGAGACAACGAATTCGATCGACCATCTGAAGGCTTTTTGGATGATGATGCTGCTTTATGGCATACCGGACGCCATTCTCTGCCGAGCCTTTCCATCAATCCTAAAGGAAGCGGCCAAGAACTGATACTCGACCTTCAAGCTGAATACCATTTTCTCTTTTGATCAGATGAGCCATCAATTTATGGCTCATTTTATCAGCAACCGACATTCTAGGCGAGGTTCAAAATCCCTCATCAACATGAAGTAGCAAGAGGAAGAATTCATCCAAGCCTATGTCAATCATTTCAATGCTGCTGCACTGGAGGTCTGAAATCTAGACCAGTCTATTACGATGGTCGGATTGAAGGACGGCCTTCAAAAGAACAATATGCTATTCTTCCTAGAGAAGAAGTATCCCAGGAATTTTGTTGATATACTTGCTTGGGCTGAAGGATATGTCTGAGCGGAAGAGGTCTTTAAGGCTAAGGATAATGAAGCCGCTGGAGAGCGATGAATTGGCGAGCCAGATAGGCCCGCTAAGGAAGAAAAATTGAGTGAAGCTCAGTCATGCTCTCAAACTCTCCCTGAGTGCAAGCGAGCCCGAACTCCTCTCCGAACTCGAAAGTAGGGAAGCCCTGATAGAAGGGCTTGATGGGGCTCTCCCCTTCGAAGGTTCCGCAACTATACCCCTCTCAGTACTCCAAAAACCCAAGTATTAATAGAGATTAAGGAGCAGCTTTCGAGGTCTGAAAGGATGTGCTTCCATCCTGACAGATGCAACCTAAACAAGTTCTATCTCTATCATCATAACCATGGTCATGATACTGAAGAATGTATCTTGCTCCAAGATGAAATTGAGGAGCTCATCAAGCACGATAGACTCGATCGATTTCTACGATGTCGATCTAAGGGACGGAAAGATCGATCAAGGGCACTGCCATAACCAGAGCTGCCAAGAAGAGAGGAGCAGGAGCCAGATAGGCCACCCCTCAGCATCATTAACACTATCTCTAGAGGACTTCGACAAGGAGAGGCCAGCGGATTAGTAGAGCCTGGGAAGAGGTGGAGAACTGAAGAGCCCATTGCTTTCACGAATGAAAATGCCCAAGGAGTTCAGTTCCTGCATAATAACATGGTTGTAATCTCTTTAAACATTGCTGACTATGATGTGCACCATATTTTGATAGATAATAAAAGCTCTACTGATGTTTTGTATTATGATGCTTTCTTAAGAATGTCTTTACCTAATAACCACTTGAAATCTATGAACTTCCCATTGGTAGGCTTCACTAGCGATGCCGTGCCAGTTGAGGGCATAATAACTTTGATTGTGACTGCAGGATGATAACCGAGGCTGGCTAAAGTATGGATCAATCCTAATCGTGAAAACTTCATATGCTTACAATGCTATTCTCGATCGATCTGGTTTGAATGCACTCCAAGCTATAGTGTCAACTTATTATCTAAAGGTGAAATTTCCAACGAGCTATGGAATTGGAGAGATTAAGGGAGATCAGATATTAGCAAGGCACTGTTACTCCATTGCCTTATAGAAAGACATCTGGCCCGATCTTTATCTATTGATGGACTGGATGTCCGCGACGACCTTACTAAGGAGTGGGGTGAGCTTATGGAAGACCTCGTATCTATGCTCTTGAATGATGGGAACACAGAGCATACTGTGCAGATCAGCTCCAACTTGAGGGACGAGGTTCGAAAATAACTCATCACATTCCTCTGGAGGAATTCGGACATCTTCGCCTGGGTCCCAACGGATATGCCAGGGATTGATGCCGAGATTATGGAACATCGACTGGCTGCTGATCCTAAGTATTGGCCAATGAAAGAGAGGATGCGCAACCATGCTTTGGAGAGGTAGAAAGTAATTGTAGAAGAAGTCGATAAGCTTCTCAAGGCTGGATTCATCCGAAAAGTTAACTATCTGAGCTGGATCTCAAACATGATGCTCGACGAAAAGGCAAACGACAAGTGAAGGATGTGTATAGACTTCAAAAAGCTGAATAAAGTCTGTCCAAAAGATAGCTATCCATTGCCTAAGATCGATCAACTGATGGACGCAACCTCAGGCCATGAGCTCCTTACCTTCATGGATGCCTTTTTTGGCTACAACCAAATTCGGATGGTACTAGAGGATGAGGAAAAAATTATTTTTATTATTGATCATGGTCTTTATTATTACAGGATTATGCCTTTCGGACTAAAAAATACAGGAGCAATGTACCAATGCCTGGTTAACAAAATCTTCGAGAAGCAGATTGGCCACAACATGGAGGTGTATGTGGATGACATGCTCGTAAAAAGTCGAGCTTCAATGAATCACGCCAATCTCAAAGAGACTTTTAGTGCACTCAATAAGTACAAGATAAAGCTGAACCCGATCAAGTGCGCCTTTGGTGTGACCTCAAATTTTTTTTTGAGATTTATGGTATCAAGAAATGGAATTAAAGCAAGTCTAGAGAAAATTTGAGCTATTCAAGAGATGACTGCTCCAAAAATAATTAAAAAAGTTTAGTGGTTGATTAGAAAAATGGCATCTCTAAACTGCTTCATCTCAAGATTGGCCGAGTGATGCATGCCCTTCTTCCAAGCTCTTAAGCAGCCAAAGAACTTTTGTTGGATGATGGAATGCCAACAGACATTCAAGGAGCTTAAAAACTACCTCGGCTCACCTCCATTGCTGGCAAAGCCTGAACCCAAAGAAGAATTATTCTTATATTTAGCAGTCTCCTTGGCAGTCTTGGCAGCGATCCTGGTCAAGGAGGAAATGAAATTGCAGCGGTCGGTCCACTACATAAGTCGGATCCTAAGGGATGCAGAAATCGGATATTCAAAGTTAGAAAAATTGACTTACTCTCTTCTAATTGCTGCCAGAAGACTTCGACCTTACTTTCAAGGGCATACCATAACTATCCTCACGGACCAACCAATCAAAGCAGTCCTCCATCGAACGGATGCCTCCAAAAAAATCATAAAATGGATGATCGAGCTTACAGAATTCGACATCAATCATCGACCTCGATTGTCGATTGAAGTCCAGATATTGATAGATTTTATGGTAGAATGCACCATTTCAGACAAAGTTGAACTTGAACAGAGCAGAACCGGCACCTCTTGATTATAGTCAAGCCCCTCCAAAGAGAGTGCGGACCTTTTCAAAGATTTTTGGGCCCTATACATGGATGGTTCATCCAACACTGCTGGACCAGGCACGGGGTTAATCTTGGTAAACCCTAGAGGAATCATCATCGAATATGTGCTATACTTCGAATTTTCTACAACTAATAATGGGGTCGAATATGAAGCTTTGATCGCTAGGTTAAAAATAGCAAAAGAATTGGAAGCAGACTGACTCCAAGTCTACAGTGATTTTCAACTAGTGGTCGGATAGGTCAGCGGCAGTTATGAAGCTCAAGAGAAAAGCATGATAAAATACCTTAAGAAAGTGAAAAGTTTCACTTTGGCGTTCAACAGTTTTAGTATTCAACAGATTCTGAGAGCAGAGAATATAAGAGCCGACCTCCTTTCTAGATTGGCCACTTCAACCTCGATCGAACTACCCAAAGAAGTATTCTTTGAAGTTTTAAAGTCCCCAAGCACAGAGTAGTCGCAGCCTATTATGCAAATTGAGCATGAGCCGAGCTGAATTGATCCGCTAGTTGCCTATTTCAAGAATGGAGCTCTTCCTCATGATCCAAAAGAAGCTCGAAAACTCAAAAATCAAGTCTCACAGTATATTTTGTAAGAAGACAAGCTGTATAAAAGATGGTATTCACTACTGCTCTTGAGATGTCTTTGACCTTCGAAGGTCGACTTCACATTATGAAAAGTGCATGAGAGAATCTGCAGAAGCCATATAGGAGCCAGATTTCTATCATAAAGATTACTTCGGTAAGGGTACTATTGATCGATCTTATTCCACGACTTTATAGAGTATGTCAAAAAATATGACCATTGTCAGAGAAATGCAAATATACAAAGACAACCGACCACTGAGCTTACTCCACTAAGCACACCCTTGCCATTCATATAGTGGAGAATGGATATACTAGGCCCCTTTCCAATGGCATCTGGACAACGAAAGTTCCTCCTGGTTGTGATCGATTACTTTACCAAATAGATCGAGGCCGAACCATTAGCAAAAATTATTGAGACTAAGGTACAGAACTTCATCTGAAAGTTAATTATCTGCTGGTTTGGTCTGCTCCAAACTCTCATAATAGATAACGAGCGATAGTTTGCTGGAATGAGGTTCACTGAGTTTTACGAAGATCTAAACATCTTCCATTATTTTACTTCAGTGGCCCATCCATAGGCAAATGGTGAAGTAGAGGTGACCAACAAAATTTTACTGTAGGGCATCAAAGCAAGGCTTGAAAGAGCAAGGAGAACTTGGATGGATGAACTTTACCATATCCTCTAGACATACCGAACTACTTAAACGCTATCGATTGGAGAAACACCATTCATATTGGCTTTTGGAATAGAGACAATCATCTCAATCGAGCTTAAACTTCCATCAGCATGGATCGTAGCCTTCAATGAGCAACATAACTTATAGGACCTCGGGCTCAACCTCGATCTACTAGAAGAAAAAAGAAAAAAAGCCCAAGTTTGGATGGCAGCATACAGACAAAGAGTGGCCAGATACTATAACTCCAGTTTGAAAAGCAAAGCATTCAGGGAGGGAGACTTGGTGCTTCAACGAGTATCCATTTCGTAGCCTCAAGATCAAGGAAAGCTTGTCCTAAATTGAAAAGGTCCATATAGAGTAGAGAAGGTCATCTAGTCCAAAATTTACCGCTTGAAGGAGCTCAGAGGAGCAGCACTCCCGTGGCCTTAAAATTCAGAAAACTTAAGAATGTACTATCAGTAACTTTTCTTCAATAAAACTATTTTAACATCATTACTCCTTGGTACAAAAATTGTGTAGTGATAATTAATTGAAGCAACCTAAAATAGTCCGTTAGGAACAGAAGGAGAACCTCATCCTAATGTGAGCAAGGTCGAAGGCCTCATTAAACTAAGACGATATGAGGGAAGAGGCCCTACCAACAGCCCTAATGTGCCCCTACAGTCTGTTAGAAATAGGAGGAGAACCTCATCCTAACGTGAGCAAAGTTGAATGACCTTCGTTGATTTATGATGAGATGGGGAGAAGAGGACCCTACCAACAGCTCCTAATGTGCCCCTACAGTCCATTAGGAATAGGAGAAGAACCTCATTCTAATGTGAGCAAAAGGTGAAGACTCTCGTTATTTAAGATGAAGATGAGGGAGAGGTCCTACCAATGGCCCTAACATGCCCCTACAATCCTTAGGAATAGGAGGAGAATCTCATCCTAATGTGAGCAAGGTCGAAGGCCTCGTTGAACTAAGATGAGATGAAGAGAGAGGCCCTACCAATAGTCCTAACGTGCCTCTACAGTGGACTAAAGAGCAGGAGGAGAACCTTATCCTAATGTGAGCAAAGTCGAAGGCCTTGTTGAACTAAGATGAAATAAGGAAAGAGGCTCTTCCGACGATCCTAATGCACCCCCATAAGCCATGTTAAGAATAGAAGGAAAGCCTCATCTTAACATGAGCAAAAGTTAGAATCTCATAGACCAAAGACGTGAAAAAGGAAGAAGCACGATGGAAAATCCTTACACATATTTTTTTGTGATAATCTGACTACGTCAAATGCAAAAGATAGAACCTTATCCTAGTTTACAGAAGAGGTCTTAGTTCGACGTCCACAACAAGCTCGACATCCATTATATGCTCAGCATCCACAACAAGCATTTCATAAGAAGATGATAGAGAGAAAAATGTGGTAAGGAAGGTAAGGCCATAAATAGGCCTCAGATTTATGCAAAATGAAAATAATGAGAAATGTATTATTCCATTACAAAAAATAAGTTCATTACAAGCAAAACATAGGCCGACAAGGTTGATTAGATTGAAAGGAAGAAAAGAGAGGGGGAAGAGGCCAAAGCTCTAAGGAGAACCGAATTCCTCGAACTTTAGGCTATCGGCCCTGGCCATCACCAAGGTCTGCTTTAGCCTAAGGATCTCCCCCTCAAGCTTCTTCTTGTAGAGACCATGTACGTACATTCTATTGGCAAGCTGAAACTTATCCTCAAGCTCTCGCCACTATCTCCTTAAAACTTCAGACTCAGGCTCTGCATCCTTGATAGCTCGATGTTCATAGATGAGCTGAAGCTTCAGCCATTGAACCTCGACCTTTTTCGCCCCAATCGTGTTTGAAAGCTCACCGAGGATCCTCTTCAAGGAGGAAATCTCCTCTGACTCACCACTCATGCTGGCTCCCCGACTATTGTGTAGTTGCTTCCGAAGATGAGCTGCCTCATCTCTAGCAACTTTGAGCTCACCTTCAAGCCTGGACATCTTTTCTGCCTAGGTCACTCGGTAGCTATTATGCCAATTCTCAGTATCTTGCAGCTCCTTCCAAAGTTGGGAGAACTTTTTTGACCAATCCCAATCATACCAGGCCTTGTTGGTAGACCACGGTGAGCTCCCTTCAAGAAGATGGATCTTTTCCCTAGCATTCTTTAGGTCAGCTTCAAGAGAGCTGATCTTTACTGTCAGTGCCCAGGACTTATCGCTGGCATTTCTCTTGAGTTTGATGATCTTTTTCTTGAAGCTACCCTTCCGAATATTGAAGCTCACCGCATCCTTCATGTGCAAGCCTCGAAGGTGAGTGATCTCTTTGGTCGCCTTAGAAGCATTCTTTTACAAGGCTCGAAGGTCGTCCTTCATCTTCTTCAACTTCATCTTCAGAAGATGAACTTCTTTCCTCAGGTTCTTTATCAAAGGCTTTATCAAAACCCCTTGAGGCAGTGGGTCAGCGTTGGCGAGAGACTATATTCGAGATATGAAAAGTGTTCAAAGGTATGAAAAAAATCACTTCATTTAATCAAAACTTTTGAGTACAAGGCAAGGAGATGAGAAAAAGAAAAATGTACAACTACACAAGGATTTCAACCTCAGGAGGAATGACAGAGGATGGAGCCAGATCGCTCTCGATCACCTCGAGTTTTCAAACTGGTTCGGGCGCCTCTGTGGTAGGTTCGGATGGACCAAAAGTGAGCTTATCAAAGGAAGAGTCAACTACGACATTAGACAGTGCCGCATCCATTTCGTCTTCCTCCTCCAGAAAGCTGAGGTTGAGCTCGAAAAACCTCCGGGCTACCCTACCTTTGCAGAGCTCGAAACCCTTGGTAAATGCTTCTTGGCCAAACTCGACGTTCAAGTTCTACATTTCGGAAGAGGTCTTGAACTCTTCCACGACCTAGGTCATTGCCTCCGAGATCGACTTCACCATTTGGGTCTCCAGTTCAACGATCCTATTTTTGGCTTCCTTCCTCCTTTCCTCCTCTAGGGCCAATGCAGCCTTTAGTCCAGCCAAGACAAACTTTTCTTTGAGGAGCGCACCTTGAAGACTTTTGATGTCCACCGTCTTCTCCTCGGCAAGGTGCTCGATCTCATCGACCCTCTCTTGAAGATGATGGATCTCGACTTGAAGGTCCTCTTGGGCCTTCCATGCCTCCACCTTCTGACGATGCATCCTTTTGATGTAGGCGAGCATCTGGTGATCCGATTGTAACAAACGGTTGGTGTTAAAAAAAAAAAAGCACAGAAGAGAAGATAAAGAGGCGAGCAATGGAACAATCACCTTAAGGATGGTTCCAAGAGAATCCTAGATGAGCTACCGTGGGTCTAGGTCGGTCATTTGGTCCACCACTTTGGGCATGGCAAACTTGTCGGTAAGATCCCGAACGATCATCGGGTTGTTGAAGGGATCCTCCCCTCGTTCGTTGTCGTCACCATCCAATCTGCCTAGGTGAGCCTGGCAGGACGTCTTAGCAATGACTTTCCTTTTTCTTCCTTCCCCTATCCCTTCCTTGATAGAAAGCTCCAAAATCTGATCCTCGTTGGAGGGACCTGAGGGCATGGAAGGCACTGGGCCCACACCAACAGTGTCAACCTCGATAGTTAGGGCAGTTTCGATGTCAATGATGACCTCGAATGCAGCGACAGTGGAGGCGGGGACTTTGGAGCTGGAAACACCGACCTTCATCCTCTTTGAGCCATCATTTGGCTTCTTCCCTTTTCCTTTCTTGGTGTAGAGCCATTTGGTAAGCATCTCGGCAACTTGTGTGTCCATTTCTATAATAAGAAAAGAAGCGCAGTCAGTAGCAATACACGTGCATGAAATCATATGGATTCAAAAATTAAAAGATGTACCAACGAGATCGTGGGGACTCAAACTCAGGCTGAATAAGGTCTGTTCCTTTAGAAGGTTCGGATGAAGAGGAGCTCGATACGCCTTGAGTTTATAGGAGAAATCAAGGTTGGCTCCGTCTAAGCTAGGAGCTTGGTGAACTGACTCTCTAATATGACCCTATGGAGGAGGACCTAATGGCAGGGTCAGGCAATGTACAAATAAATTTTTTTTCTTCTAGTTGTGAATGGAAGAAGGGGCACCTTTCAATAACCCCTTCTTATCGACCTGGGAGGAAAAGTACCACCACTTCGTGGAAGGATGGTGCTTGAAGGTATAGAAGTTTCTAAAAAGCAAAATGATCAGCTTGACTTCAGTCAATCGACAGAGGGAGAGAAAATCTATGACGAACTGAAAGAAGTTCGGTATGACAGATGTGAAGGAGATGTTTAAAAATCGAAAGAGGGCGACTACAAATGGGGACAGCAGGAGTCTAAGCCCAGCGCGCAAAGCTTCTAAGTACAAATAAAACCAATCGGTCGGAAGAGAGCTGACCCGATCGTTAGAGCTAGGGAGTTTAAGGTCATATTCTAGAGGGATTTCATATTGAATTTGGATTAAAAAAAGATCGTCCGAGATAAGAACGGACGGGATGATGTCTGAAGCGAAAGATGAGCGGAACATGTTCTTGAGTTCTACCTTGGCCAAAGGTATAGGGTCAATGAAGGTCGGTCCGGACGAGCCTCATGAATCGATGGAGTGGAAGGTTTCGAAAGATATTTGGATCGAGATTAAACCCTAAGAAAAAATGCAGTGCAAAGGTCGCCACCAAAAAATCAGGGAAGCAGGAAGCCAGAAGTGATAAGCATGAATAACCTAAGAAAAGGGTTAGGAAACTGACCTAAACTATCCGGAGAGAATGAAAGGATGATGGATGCGATGAGGACCAATTGAAAGGGTGTTCGAAGCTCTGGAAGGTGAGAAAAGGATAAGACCCTTGGGAAGAAGATGGATGGGGGCTGAAGGAAGGAGAAGACTTGGGCAGAAATGACTTTTGGACGAAAGGAGAAGATCTTAAATAGCCAGAAGTAATCCGAGGTGGCTATGATCGTGGATCAGCTTCGATCAGTCAGTGTGCGCCACGTGTCCCACTAATCATGATAGAAAGGTGGTTGCCGGCGGAGTCTTTATGGCGCTGTACTTGGGGTAAAGTTTTGATAGGAGAAATGAAGGGCCATCTTTTTGAACTCATTTTAGATTTAAAAATTTTTGATGCCAGCATGGCAAATGCCAAAATAGCTTATCCCGATGAGGCGAGGGCCCGAGAATGAACTTCGACGGTCATCGTTTTACTTTCTTCCTTCAAATTTTGAATTCAGAAGTAGGGGGACTATTGTTGGGGGTGAACATCGCTTCCTCCGAAGTTCGATTTGGTGCTCAATCAGGTGTAACTCGTTATTGCAGCCAAACTCTTCCGACGGCCGAACTCCTTTCGGACTCCTCCAACGATCGAACTTCTTTCGGAATCCTCCAGCGACTGAACTTCTTCTGGACTCCTCCAGCAACCAAATCCCTTTCGGACTCTTCCAGTAGCCAAACTTTCCACAGTCATCCAGGAAGGTCTCTATACGAACCCGACCCCACACGGCGTGAATCAACTCACCCACGAATTGCTTAAGAGGTCCAAACTTTGACTATTAAATCTTAATGGACTGGCACGTCACGACAACAGACATTACCCTCCATAACAAACTTCACGTAACCCTGAGTGGCCCACTACTGGATGGTTATGACTATCACTATCGATTTATTACAAACTTTGTCTATAAAAAGCATCCTCCAGATATATTTTCTCCAGATTCTTTTCCTTCTTCTCAATACTCTACAGCTTTCTCTACTGAGTACTCTATCTTTGTTGGCCGAAAATGCTAACTTGATCATCAGAGGATCTTGCCAGAGCCACCCACCTCAGGCTCTGGACGAGACTTGTCTTGCAGGTCACCGATAGCGATCTCGTCTTCTTCGACTCCAACGCTCCTCTAGCGACGACCAGATTTTGCACTAACAAGAGGTATCTTAAAGACTTTGCTGAGATGTTGGTAAGAGTAGATAAGTATGTGAATGTGGTGGAGGCATAGGCTTAGCATGGGAAGAACCTCGATAATGAGCCCCAAAGGAAGAAAAAAATGGCAAGCACAAAAGGAGGGAGCGTAAACATGAAGGCCGATGAAGCGACAAGAGACGACACTGATCTTGGACTCCTTGTGATGGTCAGACAAGGACCTCGCCTGGACATCGTCAATCTAGATCTCCACCTCAGAGATTTAATAACTATCCTCCTCTTAATATCGCCCAACTTAGATACTAATGGAGATAGAGCACCAAGATGACTTATCGAGGCCAAGGAGGATGATAGCCTCGCCTCATGTGCAGAATGCAATGAAATACTATAGATATTATCAAGATCATGATCATGATACTGCGAAATATCAATGGTGATTGCTATCGTAGATGGTCAAAAATAAAATCTAACTCACTACTATATAGATAGGATGAGTTGGGATCGTATCCTTAGGGATCGTATTAATTATATTTAAATTATAAATTAAAATTAATTAAAATTAATTAAAAGTTGATTAATTAAAAGACTACTTAAATTAATTAGAAAAGAAAATAAATAGTAAATTAATTAAAAAGTAGAGTTGCAAGTATGGATATGGATTCTTAGGATCTTAATTAATCTCTTATCTGATAGTTGGTATTCTTTTTAAAGTATTATAATTAATATCTAATCAATAAAGATATAACCTATCTTAGAGAGCACAGTCTGTACCTTTGGATCACAACCCATCTCTTAAAGTTATAGGCTAGTCTAAATTGATTTAGATAGAATAAAATGAATTAATCTAAATATAATCTATCTCAAAAGTATGAACCGTATCTATAGATCATGGCTCATCCCAAGGATCATAAACTATTTTAGATCAATCTTATAAGATACAAAAATATTATAAATAAAAATAGTCTTTATTGTAAATTAAAAAAAATATAAAAGATGAAAAATAGAAAATATCATCAAAATAAGATCATAGTGATCTCCTAAGAACAAGATAAACTAGCCAGCCATCGAGAAGCTTCTTGCTGAAATCTTCATCCTGAAACTCTGAGTCTTTCTTTCAATGGGCTTGGAGTAGAGACCAGGAGCAGGAAGAAAATATTTTAAGAGAAAAGTAGGTTGAAGATTGTGGAAGAAAGGAAGGAAGAAAGAAAGAATTGTGATAGAAAAAGAGGAAGGAACGACTGCTGTTTGGAGAAGAAAGAAAGAGAGAGATAGAGAGAGAGGAAGAGGGCCGTGGAAAGGCCTGGAGGCTACTTGTTGTTACTATTGGCGTAGAGGGGGATTATATAGAGGGCCATTGAGAAAAAGGTAGAGTTTGGATGGGAGTTTGATCTGTATGAGACCGCGTCTGCCCGCTTGTTTAAATCCTACACCAACATGAAGATCCGACCGTGAACCTGTTGCAACCCCGCTTAGTGCCCACTATCAGTATCCTTACGAACCCACTATTGCCACACGTGCTCACTCAGGCTACGCACAGACTAGGCCATTACAGTTCCTAAGATCGAGCCTAAATCATCCACTCGCCCGCTCGGACCAAACCCGTGACACCACCACCACGTGAAATCCATAATAGTACCTTTTTTTGGACTATTTACAAAAAGCAACTTTTATTTCTTTATAATGACATATACATCCTTTTTGGATTCCCAACATAGTATTTTTATTTTTTATAATGCTATATGTGTCCTTTTTCTATTTTAATTCCATCTTAAGTTCAATTTGGTCCAAATTTGAGTCCTTTTGATCTATGAATTGGGCTCTTTGTATTGGCAATCATCTTTCCTACAAAATATAAGAAGAAGCATAAAATTTTTAATAAATAAAATAAATTAAATACAATTTTATGCTTTCAGATGGCTCAAATTAAGTATTTATTACATCATTCAACTTAAACTTTGCTCATCTTCAAGTAAAATAGATAAATTAGCAATATATATTGACTCAGCCTTGAGTTAAAAGTTAGGTTAGACATTCTTAAAAATAGTTGATATCTGGCCAGACTATTAAAAGGTATGTTGTTGGATTATTAATTCAAACTAATTAGTGGTTGAGTGTTAGCCATTAAAATTTTTAGAGATCTTCTTTTACTAACTTTCTACTTTACTCTTTAAATCCTCTAACTTCATGTGAGAAGGGTTTATTGTCTTCTTATAATTTAGTCCTCTTATTATCTTTTTTTTTAATAGTTTCTTGCATCCCAATCTTTTGATGTGAACCATAATGCTTACTTAGATGAAGAGGCCCTGTTACTTAGTGAGATAGTGTTAAACCTTCTTTTTTATATTGCCCATCTTTTGATGTAAAACATAATGCTTACTTAGGCAAAGGGTGTTAAATATATGTGTCGTAGAAGTCAGAATTGGCTGACAATTGTAATACACTTCTAAGAACAAAATTATAATTTTGACTATAATCAATAAAATGGGTTATTTTCTATCATATATGTGTATTTAGTGTCTGTGATACATCTTTTGAGTTAATGGTAATGATAATTCATATTTTCAAGAGTTAAAAATTTAAGACATGAATAATCATTATTAACTCATAAAATGCTCCCGACCATAGGATTATCACGAGGATGGTGATTGATCTGAAAGGTTTGTGTACAATTGCTCCTCTTTAGTAGATGTGTCTTGAGTCTATGATGTGGAGATACTGAAGTGAGAGTATAGATACTCGTTAGAGAATCAGGGCACTGAGCGTGACCACCTCGAGTAGTCATTAGGAAGTCTACCTTCTCGTCAATGACTGACTCGATGCTGCAGTGGTGTGTCTGGTTCTTTGACCTAAGGTGCATCGACAGTTCACCTTGAGGGTGTTATAGTTTGACTACACCATAACTCGATCTCCTAGCCATTCGAAACCCTGAGGTGTATGTTGGCTATAGCATGTTCATTGTAGGAACTGGATTGCATCAAGATGGAATCTATCTACCTCGGTGGTAGAGGAGCAGCCCTATGATAATCATGAGAATCAAGTCCTAGAAGCCCATGGCCATGGCAGAGTGAAATAATAGAAAGAGTTTCTATTTAGATTTTCACAT
Source organism: Cocos nucifera (assembly GCA_006176705.1). NCBI lineage: Eukaryota > Viridiplantae > Streptophyta > Magnoliopsida > Arecales > Arecaceae > Cocos > Cocos nucifera. The sequence continues at coordinate 610,181 of QRFJ01003198.1, forward strand.
TGGACTTGAATCGAATGATTACATCATATGATAGAAACTAGGGTTTGACGAGTTCACCTTAACCCTAATCTGATCGGAGCTCAAGATAGAAGAACTTAATCACATAGGTAGCTGCACCAAGAGGTTTGCATTCAGCTCTGATGGGTTGCCACCATATACTGCTAGGTGTCATTGGTGGATTTTGGGAGCAATTAGAATGATTTAGATGATCGATCATTCTAGCTGTTCGAATCAGAAGAGTTCTGATCCATCGAAAAAAGTTTCGATGATGTCGATGATAGAGATCATGACATATCCCATTATCATATAGAACTGAACCTAACTGGATCACACAAACAAGAATTTGAATCTGGTGATCATCAATTGGATTGATCCAGTTCAATTGATCTGAATGAGATTCAATTAGGTTCAAAAAAATTATGCTAGCCCTCGATTGAACCTAATGTTCTTCTTTTACTATCATAAATAGTTATCCTAACTGAGCTAAAGGAGTTTGTGCTCGATCAGAGGCCTTCACTTGGTCTGACTGAAATATGTTCAGGTCAAAAAAGGATTATCTTATTTTGTAAGATAATACCTGCTATTTTTGGTCATCTGCCATTTCTCGCCCTTTGACTTTGGTCAAAAGTTGATCTTTGACTGGTCAAATATTGATCATTGATACTTTGACTTTTGTCCACGTGTCACGCACCTATTGAAGAGCTGGTGGGGACTTATCCGCCTACTAAAAACTAGCAAGGAGGAGGGGCGCACGCCACCACTTGTCCCCCTACTAAAAACTAGCAAGGAGGAGGGCGCACGCCAAGGGTGACGTGCGCCCAAGCTGGAGGCGCCCAGGAGTCCCTGTTGGACAGAGACTCCATCTTCTTTTTGGATTCTGATTAAACTCCTCCTAAGAACCAACTTTGACTGATCTTAGGCGCCATCTAAGGATGAATTCAAGGGACTCTATTTTCACCAATCAGATTTAGATCTGATTTCATAAAGGATTGTGATTGGTTGGGATGAAGAGGAGTTGGATCACGCATAGTCTATAAATAAGACCCGATGCCCAACTCAAAAATACATGAGAATAGAATTCTCCATGCCCCAAGGCTGCCTCTCTCTTCCTCCTCCATGCCAAGTTCATCTTCTCCCTCTCCTCTCCACGCCCAAAAGAGTTTTGGGATCTTGGTTGGTGCAATCCTAGGCAAGAGAAAGGCGATAGAAAGCTAGAAGGCTATGCTGCTGCAAAGGATAACTGCTGATCTTCAAAAGTCGTTTTGAAGATCCTCCAAATCAGATCCAGATCTAATTTTTGGAGATGTGATAGAGAAGAAGAGGATCTCTAGATCCAGCCTGAGTGGATACCGGTAGAGGCCAGGCACTTGCGTGGCTAGATCCAGAACCTTCCGCTGCTTACAGGATCATCAATGGATAATAAGATTATACCCTACATCAAGGTAAATTAAATTTGATTTAATTTATCTATATTTTATTTTAATTATTAAAATAATAAAAATTAGATCTAAAATATCCTAGATCTAATTTAGATTAAAGAGAAAATTTTTGAAATATATCTCTTGATCCGATCAGATCTGAACGAACCTGGTCCGAAAAATCAGGATTTTTCCTTCAACTGGTATCAGAGCCAAGGTTCTAAAAGTATTTAGATCTAATTTTAAATTTATTTTAATTAAAAAATAAGTGATTTTAGATGTCACATGAGATGTGATCAGATCTAAAATTAAAAAAAATTAAAATTAAATAATTTGGATCTAAGATTAGAAAATATGCATGACTAGTTCTAAAATAGAATAGTTCTATAGAATAGTCTTGCATGTTTTAATTTAATTTGATTAAATTATATTTTAGATCTATTTATTTACTATTTTTTGATATTATAATTATTATAATAATATCTAAAAAATAGTAAATAAAAAAATTATTTAATTTTAAACATCATATGAGATATGATTGATGCATGTCTAGACTAGTTGTAGAATAGTTCTACATAATTGTCTAGATTAGAATTTATTTTGATTAGATCAATTTAAATCTAATTTTTTAGATTATTATGAGATAATTTAGATCTAAAAATATGCATGATTCGATACATGAGATGTATGCAAAATATGCCATGATTAGATCTAATTTGTATATGAGATATATGATATAGATCTAAAACTGTTTTGTAGTATTACATGTTCCTGATTAAGGCATTCCTCTTGGCCGTCCGATCATAAGAACGAAGAAGGGTTTAAAGGCCCTCTCCTTCCATTCGATGGGGTGTTCTTATGATGTGTAGGGGTGCTGCGTGTTCGTCCTTAATCAGAAACCCAAAACTTACTTTCTGCAAAACCCTAGATCCTGAAATCCTAGGATTTATTGTGCATATTTTATTTATGAACCCTACTTAATTAAGAATTAAGATTATGAAATATTAATTAGGATCTAAAATTGAGAATTTTAGATCTAAGACATATTCATAATACTGGGTTCGGGCTTGGGTAGCTCAATTAGGTCTAAGCGGTTGATCAAACCGAATCAAGAGTTGGTTAGATGGGATCAACAATGCTTAAATTGACCAGCCTAATAGGATTAAGTCTGGGTCAAGATCGAGTCACGATCAAGCAAGACCTAATTAGGCTCAGAGGTTAGAGTCTGGATTGTAGGCTAACCCAATTGGTTCTGGACTCAATAATTTGGTGTCTAAGGTAAGTTTGGCACATACGACCGACTGGTTTTTAATTGGAAGCTACTCGACCTGAATGCATTCTTGTACGAGTTAATGGCATATTCCTTCCACCGGTCTCACTTACCTGGCCATATCTGTTGACACAGTTCTGATCTGAGGTGGTCAATAATCCGAGCTAACCCATGCCACTAGGTTAGTCATAATTGTTATGACTATGACAAGTCTAGTTTAATGAGACCTGAATCAATTCTCCCTAAGAAAAGATTAAGTCTGAGGTCTTCCACCATTGTAGATGTGCGGGCCCTTTCCGGGGTTGATTGTTCTCGGCTGGATACAGTGGCTCAGTTGCACCGGAAAAGATGCAACCATGTCTATTAGGCATTGGATGCTATGGGCTGGAGGATGAGTTGGGCTCAATATTTTGGATACGGTGAGAGACTCAATTAGGAATCCAGTCTATGCAAATGGTGGGTCTGACTTAACTAAGGAGTGGATCAATATTTCGGATACGGTGAGATTCATGAATTAGAGACCAAGTTTGGGTGCACCATGATTAGAGAATCATTGAACAAGAGTTGTTCACTCATTGGCTAACCCATCACCAATAACTGTTAGGTGAGGTGATGAGTCAGTTGGTGAGACCGCACCACCCACTAGAAATCATTAATCATGGAGATTTTTGCATCTCTACAGAGGGAGTGTAGGGATCCGAGAAAATAGTGGGAGCTAATTTATTTAAAAATAAAATTCCTAAATAAATTGGTCAAGTCATAATTACAGTATCTAACTAGAATCTTTGACTCTCTATAGAAAAATGTCTGCGTCCAACCCATTGGCACGTATCCTGGACACACATAGACTGACCGGACCTAATTATAAAGATTGGCTCAGGAACTACAAAATTATTTTGGGTTTTGAGAAGTTAACCCATGTATTGGACCAGGACCCTCCCACCTTACCAGCCCGTCCATCCACTGAACAGAGAGCATCTCTGAAAAAATGGATAGACGAAGATAATAAGGCCAGATATTACATGTTGGGCTCGATGTCTGATGAGCTCCAGCGCCAACATGAAGATATCGGGACTGCTCGCCAAATGTTGGCTCACCTGCAGGAGATGTTTGGTGAACAGAGTCGCGCAGCCAAATATCAAGTCACGAAATGACTTTTTAAGGCTAAGATGCGTGATGGGCAGTCAGTCCAAGATCACTGTCTGATGATGATCAAGGACATGGAAGAGCTTGAGAAGCTCGGTGTGAAGTTAGACTTGGATCTGCAGAATGATATTATTCTGCAATCCTTGACTGATGCATATGGGCAATTCATCATGAATTACCACATGCATAAACTTCAAAATTCCTTGGCCGAATTAATGAATATGCTGGTTCACCGCTGAGCTTTCTATGAAAGGTTCTAAAGGCTCAGTTCTTGCTATGGAATGGACTTCTTCCAAAAGAAAGTCTTATGGAAAGAAAAAGAAGTCTGTGAAAAAGCAAAAGGTGGAAGGATCAAAGAAGAAGAAGGCAGAGCCGAAGAAGAAGGCCGATGTCAAAGGAAAGTGTTTCCATTGCAACAGCGACGGCCATTGGAAGCGGAACTGCCCTACTTACCTGGCCACCCTGAAGAACAAGAAGGAAGGTCCTTCTGGAGGTATGCTCGTTATTGAGTCTAACCTTACGGTTTCTTCTGCATCCAGTTGGGTGCTTGACTCTGGTTCTAGTGCTCATCTGTGCACTTCCATGCAGGGTCTTGAGGATAGCAGGAGGCTGAGGGATGGAGACATGATCCTACGCATCGGTAATGGAGCAAGAGTTGCTGCAGTAGCCGTGGGAACATACCCTCTTCGATTACCATCTGTTTAGACTTAGTTTTGAAAGACTGTTATTATGTGCCTGCAGCTAGCAGGAATTTGATTTCTGTTTCATGCTTAGCACTAGAAGGCTATGTGATTACCTTCTTTAAGGACCATTGTAACATTCTTTATGAAAGAAATAAAATTGCAAATGGTTTCCTTATTAATGGTCTTTATCAGCTACATATTGATGTACCTATTCTAACTATCGAGCAAAACGTGAATGCCAAACGACCTAGGGATAGTCCAAACGATAGATATCTATGGCACCTGAGATTAGGTCATATAGCAGAAGATAGGATCAACAAATTGGAGAAAAATGGGCTATTGAGTCCATTGACTTTCGAGTCATATCCAACTTGTGAATCTTGTCTTCAAGGCAAAATGACTAAACTCCCTTTTGTTAGGACATGGGGAAAGGGCCACAGATCTCCTTGCCCTAGTACATACTGATGTGTGCGGCCCATTTGATGTGCCGGCTAGAGGCAATTTTGTCTACTTCATTACCTTTACCGATGATCTGTCTAGGTATGGGTATGTGTATCTTATGAGACACAAGTCTGAAGCTTTTGAAAAGTTCAAAGAATTCAGACATGAAGTAGAAAAACAAACTGAAAAACCCATTAAGGTTCTTCGATCAGATCGAGGAGGTGAATACCTTAGCCGAAAATTCCTAGACTATCTCAAGAAAAATGGCATAGTCTCTCAATGGACTCCACCAGGAACACCTCAACTCAACGGGGTTTCAGAATGGAGAAATCGGACTCTATTGGATATGGTTCGATCCATGATGAGCTTCACAGACCTTCCTGATTTTCTTTGGGGACACTCATTGTTAACTTCAATTTATCTACTGAATAGGGTTTTCCTCTAAAACCGTTCCTACCACACCGTATGAGATATGGCACGGTAAGAAACCAAGTCTGAGTCATCTCAGAATTTGGGGTTGTCCGGCTCATGTCAAAAGACAACAAGCGGACAAGTTAGAGTTTAGGTCCTTTCAGAGCTCGATTCATAGGATATCCTAAAGAGTCATTAGGATACTATTTCTACATTCCAGAAGACCACAATGTGATTGTGAGTCGACATGCCATCTTTCTTGAAAAATAGTTTATTCAAGATAGCGGCATTGGAAAGCAGATTAAGCTTGATGAGAAAGTCTCACAAGTACAACGAGCTAAGGACCAATTGGAACCAAATCAGGTTGAGCCAATAAGAACACTACCTCCTCCACCTCGTAGATCGGAAAGAGTTTTCCATCCCCCTGAAAGATACTTAGGTATTATTTCAGAGGAAGTAGAGAAAATGTTCCTCGTAGGTAATGGTGCTCATGGTGATGATCCCAAAACCTACAACGAGGCGATATCAGATATCGACTCCGAGAAATGGCTAGAGGCAATGCAGTCAGAAATTGACTCGATGCACTCAAACCAAGTCTGGACCTTGGTAGATCCACCAGAAGGTATAGTACCTATTGGGTGTAAATGGATCTTCAAGAGAAAGATTGGTGCAGATGGGAAATGTGGAGACATTCAAGGCTAGACTAGTGGCAAAAGGTTATAGTCAACGCGAAGGCATTGACTATCAGGATACCTTTTTCCCAGTGGCTATGCTAAAATCCATCCGCACATTGCTTGCCGTTGCAGCCTATTTCGATTATGAAATATGGCAAATGGACGTGAAAATGGCATTCTTAAATGGATATCTTGAGGAAGATATCTATATGGAACAGCCGCTAGGTTTCACATCCAGTGATACTGATCACAAGGTTTGCAAGCTGCAAAGGTCCATATATGGACTTAAGCAAGCATCTCGGAGCTGGAACACTCATTTCAATGATGTGATCAAAATAGTTTGGTTTCATCAAAAATGAAGAGGAACCATGTGTTTTCAAAAAGGTCAGTGGGAGCGCTGTTGTCTTCCTCGTATTGTACGTGGATGACATCCTCCTTATTGGGAATGATATTCCCATGTTGACGACAGTCAAAATATGGTTGTCCAAGGAATTCTCCATGAAAGACCTAGGTGAAGCATCCTTTATTCTAGGAATTAAGGTCTATAGGGATAGACCGAATAGGATGCTAGGACTTTCACAGAAGATGTACATAGAGGAAGTACTAAAGAGGTTTAGTATGGAAAACTCTAAGAGGGGATTAATACCCTTCAGACATGGTATTCATCTTTCCAAGAAGATGTGCCCTAGCACACCTGAGGAAATAGAACGCATGAGCAAGATCCCTTATGCTTCTGCAATAGGGAGCCTCATGTATGCCATGCTATGTACACGACCTGATATAGCCCATGCTGTGAGTGTCACAAGCAGATATCAGTCAAATCCAGGTGAAGAACACTGGACTTCTGTGAAATGTATCCTTAAGTACTTGAGAAGAACTAAGGATATGATGTTGGTCTTTGGTAATGGAGAACTCCAAGTCCAGGGATACACAGACTCGGATTTCATGTCCGATATAGATGATCGAAAGTCGACATCTGGGAGTCTGTTTGTGTGCAATGGTGGTGCTGTCAGCTGGAAGAGTTCCAAGCAAACCATGATAGCAGATTCCACCATGGAAGCAGAATATATCGCTGCATCAGAGGCTGCGAAGGAAGCATTCTGGTACAAGAAGTTTGCTGCAGAAATTGGAGTAATGCCATCAGATGCCATTCCTCTATACTGCGACAACAATGGCGCCATAGCCCTTGCTAAGGAGCCGAGGTCTCACCAGAAATCCAAGCACATTGAGCGGCGATACCACCTCATCCGCGATTACCTCGAGAAGGGTTACGTCGAGGTCAAGAGAGTCAACTCCACAGATAATGTGGCAGACCCACTTACAAAGCCGTTGGGCCAGCAGAAGATCGAAGCCCACCTTGAGAAGATGGGACTTAGACTTGTAGCCAATTGGCTTTAGGACAAGTGGGAGATTGTTAGATATATGTGCCCTAGAAGCCAGAATTGGCTGACACTTGTAATACACTTCTAGGGGCAAAATTATAATTTTGACTATAATCAATAAAATGGGATTATTTTCTATCACATATGTGTATTTAGTGTCTGTGATACATCCTTTGAGTTAATGGTAATGATAATTCATATTTTCAAGAGTTGAAAATTTAAGACATGAATAATCATTATTAACTCATAAAATGCTCCCGACCATAGGATCATCACGAGGATGGTGATTGATCCGAAAGGTTGGTGTACAATCGCTTCTCTTTAGTAGATGAGTCTTGAGTCTACGGTGTGGAGACACCGGAGCGAGAGTACAGGTACTCGTTAGAGAACGAGGGCACTGAGCGTGACCACCTCGAGTAGTCATTAGGAAGTCTACCTTCTCGTCAATGACTGACTCGATGCTGCAGTGGTGTGTCTGGTTCTTTGACCTGAGGTGCATCGGCAGTTCACCTTGAGGGTGTTATAGTTTGACTACACCATTAACTCGATCTCCTAGCCATATCAGAATCCTGAGGTGTATGTTGGCTATAGCATGTTCATTGTAGGAACTGGATTGCATCAAGATGGAATCTATCTACCTCGGTGGTAGAGGAGCAGCCCTATGATGATCATGAGAATCAAGTCCAGAAGCCCATGGCCATGGCAGAGTGAAATAATAGAAAGAGTTTCTATTTAGGTTTTCACATCGGACTTGAATCGAATGATTACATCATATGATAGAAACTAGGGTTTGACGAGTTCACCTTAACCCTAATCTGATCGGGGCTCAAGATAGAAGAACTTAATCACATAGGTAGCTGCACCAAGAGGTTCGCATTCAGCTCTGATGGGTTGCCACCATATACTGCTAGGTGTCACTGGTGGATTTTGGGAGCAATTAGAATGATTTAGATGATCGATCATTCTAGCTGTTCGAATCAGAAGAGTTCTGATCCATCGAAAGGAGTTTCGATGATGTCGATGATAGAGATCATGACATATCCCATTACCATACAGAACTGAACCTAACTGGGATCACACAAATAAGGGTTTGAATCTGGTGATCATCAATTGAACTGATCCAGTTCAATTGATCTGAATGAGATTCAATTAGGTTCAAGAAAATCGTGCTAGCACTCGATTGAACCTAACGTTCTTCTTTTACTATCATAAATAGTTGTCCTGACTGAGCCAAAGGAGTTTGTGCTCGATCAGAGGCCTTCACTTGGTCTGACTGGAGTCTGTCCAGATCAAAAAAGGGTTGTCTTATTTTGTAAGATAATACCTGCCATTTTTGGTCACCTGCCATTTCTCGTCCTTTGACTTTGGTCATAAGTTGACCTTTGACTGGTCAAATGTTGACCATTGATACTTTGACTTCTGTCCACGTGTCATGCACCTATTAAGAGTTGGTGGGGACTTGTCCTCCTGCCAGAAACTGACAAGGAGGAGGGCGCACGCCACGTTGGAGGTGCCCAGGAGTCCCTGTTGGACAGAAACTCCATCTTCCTTTTGGATTCCGATTAGACTCTTCCTAAGAACCAACTTTGACTGGTCTTAGGCACCATCTAAGGATGAATCCAAGGGACTCTATTCCCACCAATTAGATTTAGATCTGATTTCATAAAGGGTTGTGATTGGTTGGGATGAAGAGGAGTTGGATCACGCATAGTCCATAAATAAGACCCTGTGCCCAACTCAAAAACACATGAGAATAGAATTCTTCATGCCTCAAGGCTACCTCTCTCTTCCTCCTCCATACCAAGTTCATCTTCTCCCTCTTCTCTCCATGCCCAAAGAAGTTTGGGATCTCAGTTGGTGCAATCTAGATGAGAGAAAACGACAGAAAGCTAGAAGGCCGTGCTGCTGCAAAGGATAACTGCTGATCTTCGAAAGTCATTTTGAAGATCCTCCAAATTAGATTCAGATCTAATTTTTGGAGACATGATAGAGAAGAAGAGGATCTCCAGATCCAATCTGAGTGGATATCGGTAGAGGCCAGGCACTTGCGTGGCTAGATCCAGAACCTTCCGCTGCTTATAGGATCATCAATGGGTAATAAGATTACCCTATATCAAGATAAATTAAATTTAATTTAATTATCTATTTTTTATTTTAATTATTAAAATAATAAGAATCAGATCTGAAACATCTTAGATCTGATTTAGATCAAAATTTTTTTTTTTGAAATATATCTCTTGATCCGATCAGATCTGAACGAATCTGATTCGAAAAATCAAGATTTTCTTTCAAAGGAGCCCGATTACTCAATGAAAAATCAATATATTTTTTTTTATAAGTAGATTTAAAGAAAGACTTTTGCATATTTTGATCTTTCTGCCCAACTCCTATGGAGCAAATTTTTTATTGAGATTACTAAGAAGAAGGTTCTAGAATCACTTTTAAAATTTGGTCTGATCTAAACCCTACTATTTATTATATTTTTTTAATAATTTATTTCTTAATATTTTTAAAATTATCTAGACCGTTAGTCATTCATTTATTAGGATGTCTAACTAACTCTTAATCAAAATAAAGTTGGATATATAAAGCTAATTATTTTAAATCATACTTGAGGATTCACATATTTTAAAGTTAGTTATTCTATCCCCAACTTAATTTTCATTATCCTCAATGGAAGAAAAAAAAATTATCAAGAAGGGATTCCACCTGATTTATTATTTGTAGGTCCTTCATTATACTCCATCAGGTTCATACAGGATGTTTTGATGATGTGCTCGCCCCAAACTTAGGCTAATCATCTTTATTGATTTTCTATAAAAATAAAAACTAAAAATTTGAAAGAAAAAAATGATAGATTATCTTCTAACAAGCACTAAGTTTAAAGTCTTCAGCCAGACCAAGCAATTCTACCTATCCCATGTCAAAAATTAGATTGATAAATTTTAATGATTTTTGATTACTAATCTTAAGAAGATGGCTTGCTATCTCATTATTGATAAATTTTAGTATTTTCTCGTCAATCTTCAAAAAGTAATTCATGATCCCATTCTTAGTCAGTTTTATCTTTTTAATTTTAAGAAGAGAATTTACAAAGCATTTATAGATCCTTGTTTGTTGAGAATTTCTTCTATTTGTGCTTGTAATATGCTTATGAAAGGATGTCACTTGATTTTAAATATGCGTACTCAGGTGTGACCAAAGGAGGATTCAATTTTGGAGGAGGTGGTGATTCTAGAGGAAAAGCTATTGGAGCTGGTATTATTTCATATTTCTTAATTCATGGGAGAGTGGTGCTAAAATTGTATGGCTCTAATAATATGTTCACATTTTCAGCATACCCGTCTACATTAAAATTATCCATCCTGAAAGAATTCCAAAATGTATGCACCGGGTACTAAGAAATAATTCTAGGAGTAGCTTTCTTAATTACATCTTTAGGTACATCCACCTCAAAATAATTTTTAGATTGTGTATTAGGCTGTTCTATAAGGAATTCATGAATATTGGGGCTCTCAGCCATATATGGCTCCCTTGGGTTAATTATGGGCTGACTAAATAATTCTTTCTCCTCTCAACTATTAAATACATTAGTTAGTTGACTAACTTAGATTTTTAGCTTGGCTATTGATTGAGTGTGGTAGTGAGTGTTCATCTTGAGCCTTTCTAATATGTGTAAAACTTCTTCTTTAAATACCGAACAATAGGCACTTGAAGAGAATTATTGAACATTTTAATATTGGTACGCCATATATGTTTCCTCCGGATAACTAGGTTCATAATCAATTGTTGGTTGTGATGTTTCATAAAAATTTGAATAGTTTTTCCAACCCTGATTATAGGTATTAGAGTAAGGATTGTAATAATTGATAGTCTGGATTTGGCTTGGGTAAGTCTGCTTATGTACAAATTCTCAGGATTGATATGCAGCTGAACATTCACTAACCAAGTGGTTCGAACTTGAATATATATCATATATATGGAAAGGTGAGACAGAAGAGTGTCTTATATTCAATAGACGGTCAAGTTTCTAGGGCAACTCATCTACCTTATTATGGATATTTATGGAGTCTCCAACCTTATAGATTCTACTAATATTATGTTCATATATGGATGCATAGGGGTCATAGGTATAAGAAGAAGGGGTAAAATATTCCCTCAATTGACGAAATGATGCAGCCATAATTCTAGGTTTGTCAGCTCTAAAGGTTTATTCAATTTCAGGATCTAGGAGTTGAATTTTGGATTGTGATGAACAATGCCCAAATAAATACTCTACAATTATACCTTAGAGAAAACACAGATTAATTTTTTTTAGAATTTTTTAAATAAGATAAAGAGATGAAAAAAATTTTAAATATAAGAGCCTAGAGAGTCCCAAAACTAAGAAATAGATTAGAAAAGTTTAATTAGGTTTGATATTAGTTAGCAATCAAGTTATACAATCAATCCTAACTAAGGGTTATCCTAGATCAAGATAGCTCAAAACAGTCAAGATCACCTTCAAGCCCTCCAAGTAAAGAATCAGCCACTCAATTGGCCAAGTAAGTATAAGGTCGGTGGGGGTTCTCCGTTGCTTTTTTTAGACACCAATTATCTTGGTCAGATAAGCTAATAGAATCAATTATAAACTATCTTTCTTCAGACGCAGTCGTCCCATAAATCACTTGACTTAGCACCGGTCAAACTAACTAACCTTAACCCAGTCTAACTTTTAGGATTTCTTATCCTATTAAGCTCGAATATTCTTAGGGGCCAACGTGTAATTGATTTTAAAAATTAAAGACTTGGGTTAATGTAATATGAAGGTTTGTAGTTTTTGGGCTAAGAAAGAGTGATCAAATCTCTACTTTATCTTATTTAATTAGATTTAGTGTCCTTAAAGTGTCTATGGATATGTAATGCAAACAAAACAAAATGTCCAATCAAAAGTAAAAAATTTTTACTTGTTACATTTTATGGTTAGATCACTAATCTCCAAAATAGCTTATGCGGTGTCAGTATAATTTATTATTATTTTTTATTTTTTTAATTTTTTAATTATTTTATTATTATTATAAATTTTTTATTCAATAATTTTTAAAATTTTAATTATTTATTAATTATTACTTATTATTATTTTAATTTTATTATTATTTTTTATTTTTATTTTTTAAAATTATTATTTTTTTAAAGCAACTAAATCATGATCCGTGACAATGACACCAAAATTTGATCATTGTCAGAGGTAGTTAAAAATAAAATCTAACTCACTACTATATAGATAGGATGAGACGAGATCCTATCCTCAGAAATTATATTAATTATATTTAAATTATAAATTAAAATTAATTAAAAGTTGATTAATTAAAAGACTACTTAAATTAATTAAAAAATTAAATAAATAGTAAATTAATTAAAAGTAAAGTTGTAAGTATGAAAATGGATTCTTAGGATCTCAATTGATCTCTTATTTGATAGCTGGTATTCTTTTTAATATGCTGTAATTGATATCTAATCAATAAAGATATAACATATCTTAGAGAGCACGATCTGTACCCTTGGATCACAGCTCGTCTTTTAAAGTTATAGACTAGTCTAAATTAATTTAGATAGAATAAAAATAATTAATCTGAATATAATCTATCCCAAGAGCATAAACCCTATCCGTAGATCATGGCTCATTCCAAGGGTCATAAACTATTCCAGATCAATCTTATAAGATACAAAAATATTATAAATAAAAGCAATCTTTATTACAAATTAAAAAAAAATATAAAAATAAAAAATAAAAAATATTATCAAAATAAGATTACAGCGATCTCTTGAGAACAAGATGAACTAGCCAGCCATCGAGAAGCTTCTTGCTAAAATCTTTATCCTAGAACTCTGAGATCTTCCTTCCAATAGGCTTGGAGCAGGGATCAGGAGCAGAAAGAAAATATTTTAAGAGAGAAGTTAAAGATTGTGGAAGAAAGAAAGGAAGAAAGAAAGAATTGTAAAAGAGAAAGAAGGAATGACTGCTGTTTGGAGAAGAAAGAAAGAGAGAGAGAGAGAGGAAGAGGGCCGTGGAAAGGCCTAGAGGTTGCTTGCTATTACTATTAGTGTAGAGGGGGATTATATAGAGGACGGTTGAGGAAAGATAGAGTTTGGATGGGAGTTTGATCTGTATGAGACTGCATCTACCCGCCTATTTCAATCCCACACCAATGTGGATCTATGCATGCTTACTCAAGCTACGTGTAGACCAGGCCATTATAGTGCTTGAGACCGCGCCCAAACCGTCCACTCGCCCACTCGGACCAAACCCACGACAACACCACCGCGTGAAATCCAAAATAGCACCTTTTTTTTGAACTATTTATATAAAAAAAAATGTTTCTTTATAATGATGCATACATATGGATTCCTAGCATAGTATCTTCATTTTTTATAATGCCGCATGTATCCTTTTTCTATTTTAATTCCATCTTAAGTCCAATTTGCTCCAAATTTGAGTCCTTTTGATCTGCAAATTGGGCTCTTTGTATTGGCGATCGTCTTTCCTACAAAACATAAGAAGAAATATCAAATTCTTAATGTATAAAATAAATTAAATATAATTTTATGCTTTCAGGTGGCTCAAATTAAGTGTTTATGAGATGGTATGTCGAAACATAGCCGAATCAAGAGAAAATCAGGCCCGAACCATGCCGACATGATGCTCCCCTAGAGAATAGGCCTACAGTGGGGGTGTTTTACACCATCTCTTGAGGGCAGCTTGGCAATCCAATCTCAGAGCCAAGTCAAGCTGAAGAGGAGAAGCAAAAGAAGAGTAAGATCGAAGATGAGGAATTCGCCTTCTCTGATGCCAACTTCTAGAGAATAAAGTATTTGTTGCCCAGAGGTAGCAACCTAAGAGAGGGGGGTGAATTGGGTTCTCATAAAATCTTAACCAAATTTGAAATCTTAATAAGTATGTGCAATTAATTTGAGCTAAATTAAGTGTAAATGAAGTGCATACAATGTAACAGTAGAAATAGGATATAATGATTATAATTCAAGAATTAAGACTATGCAAGCAAGTATTGAATGCAAAAAAGATAAGCTCGACAATGCACAACACAAACACATAAAAAATTTATAGTGGTTTAGTGCAACCTGTACCTACGTCTACTCCTCAAGTTTTTCTTGAGAATTTTACTATAATCCTTCTGATTACAGTGTATTTATTTTTCTCGAGCTCACAAATAAATTTAGTTGATTTTTTAGGATCACCAACCAAAATCTTACACCAATAATTTTTTGGGCTCACTACCAATCTAGTTAATTTTTTGGGCTCATCAATCAAAACTTATACAGTCTAATTTTGGACTTAGATAGGCCTACAAGTTTCTTTCCTAAAAAAAAACTTATAAAAAAAATAAAATACAAGATATAAATATTAGCATAAATGAAAAATAAAAAGATTGCTGTTCCTAGGATTGATTTTGATGAAAAAAATAATTAAGAGGGATATTAATAATTTTTATTCTTGAAAATATTTTTAAAATTATTTTAAAAATTTCAAGAAATTATATATTAAAAAAAAAGTTGGAGATGGTCAAAATCATAATTTACTCAAGTTGGGAGCAAAATTAAAGTTTTTGAAGCCTCAAGAACTTTCAAGATAACATAAATTTATTTGGAGGGATTCTTAAATTTTTTGGAAGCCTAAAGATGGAGATCTAGCTGATTAGATAAAAAAAGGTGACTCCTAGGTCGACCCCTTCTGCTTTGGCATGCTAGCATGCAGGACTGAAACTGGCATGCTAAAAAGAGGTCGCCCCATGGGAAAGGGGCGACTCATGAGGCACCCCCTGTAGGTTCTGTGCACAAAAAAATAGAAACTAAATTTTATCACCTATTGCAAAAGGGGGGCGACCCTTTTCTAGGGGTCGACCCATGGGTTGCACCCTACGGTGGAAAAACCTATAATGGCTAATTTCTTTCTCATTTCGGCGCATTTAATACTACCTAGATTATTTGTAATGGCTACAAAATGGCTACTACTCATCTTCTAGCATTCAATGAAGGTTAAGAAAGCATTCAAAAAGAAAGAATAACTTAAGAAAATCAAAAGAATATTCAGCTCAAAAAAATTTCAGCCCTAGGCAAGAGAAGCATTGATTTCAAGCTCAACTACTTCTCCAATGTGCATTCAAGTCTCCAATCCTTTCGAGAGGGTTTCTAAAAGCTTCTTCTACTTCGTGTAAAGTGTATTTAAGATTTTATTATGCTCATTAAGGAGCTAATTATGCTAACTTGTATTTTCTCTTTATATTCTATTCACTATTTTAGGGCTCAAGTTTTGGGAGATTCCAAAGCTTGGGAAGGTTGATCCGAACCTTAAATCAGAGTATTATGGGTTGGCTTGTACATAAAAAATAAGTGTTTAGCTTGAGATAGCTTGGTTGGAGCATCCAATATTGTATTTAGTTAAATACGTATAGTGGATTAGAATTTTCAAATAGGAGCTTGAGGGATGGATGTAGGTACAAGATTCACACCGAACCACTATAAATTTTTTATTTATGGTACTCTCTCTATCTTCTTTATTTACTCTATTATGCTAACTTCTTTGCTTTCAAATTAAGCTCTTACATATTACATGCTTCACTCTCCACACTTCACTTAAATTATAAACCATACATCTTGTAATTCTATTTTTAACTTAAAATTTTTAAAAGAAATCCAATTCACCCCCCTCTTGGATTGCATAGTTGGGCAACAAGTGGTATCAGAGTTCGGTGCTCTAATCCTTTCTTGATTTCACCATTAAGAGCCCAAGATCTATGGCAACTCAAGTTGGCACTTCACTTGCCGAGGGGCAATCCACAAATCGACCTTCATTTTTCAATGGGTTAAATTATATCTATAGAAAAGCTCAGATGAAGATATTTATTCAAGCTCTTGACTATGATTTATAGAGTATCATAGTGAATGGACCTCACTCACTCACAAAATAAATTGATGGAAAAGATATTTCTAAACCTGAAAATGAGTGGGATGAGGTTGACAAGAGGATGGTACAACTTAATGCAAAAGCTATGAATATTTTGTATTGTACTCTAGATGTAAATGAATTTAATAGAATTTTTATATGTAATTCTACTAAGAAAATATGGAATAGACTAGAGATAACTCATGAAGGTACTAATTAGGTAAAAGAGTCTAAAATCAACATACTTGTCCATAAATATGAATTTTATAGAATGGAACTTGATGAGTCTATTATCCAAATATTTACTCACTTCACTGATATCATTAATGGGCTTAAGAGTCTTGGTAAGTTCGATACTAACAGTGATCTTGTGAGAAAGGTACTTAGATCTTTACCAAGAACTTGGAAGATGAAAGTCATAGTGATTTAAGAGGCAAAGGACCTTAATACTTTACCATTGGAGGAGCTTCTGGGGTCACTCATGACACATGAACTCACCATGAAGCAACACAGTGAAGAAAAAATAAAAAAAAGTAGATAATTGCTCTGAAGTCCATTGCTCAAGAAGAGGAAGACTTGGATCAATTAGACAATGAAGATGAAGAGCGTGCACTCATCACTCGAAAATTCAAGAGGTTTATGAAGAAAAGGAGACAAGGAGTAAGAATAAAGTCATTAACCAAGGAGGAGCTAAGCGAAAAGAAGGAGAAAGAGCAGCCTATTGTATATTATGAATACAAGAAGCTGGGACACTTTAGATTTGAATGCCCCCAACTTAGAAAGGCTCCTAAGAAATTTAAAAAGAAGGCTATGGTGGCAACATGGAGCGATAATGATAAATCAAGCTCCGATGATGACACCCATGAAGAAGCCAATCTTTGTCTCATAACATATGAAAATGAGGTGACATCGAAACCCTTAAATGATTTTATAATTAATAAATTGCAAGAGGCCTTTAATGATCTATTAGATAATTTAAAGAAGTTAGGATTAAAGAACAAAGAGCTGAAAAAGAAAAACCAATGTTTACTCAAACAAAAGAAAGATATTTTAGCTAAAAACAAAAATTTAATCCAAGAAAATCAGAATCTAAAAACTGAAGTAAACAAGCTAAAACCTATTATAGATAAATTTACTCTAAGTTCAAATAAACTAAATATAATTTTAGAAAATCAAAGAACTATTTACGATAAAGCTGATCTTGGTTACAACCTCCTAAAGAAACAAAAATTTCTAAAAAATATATTTATGAACTCCTCTCAAAATATAATTACATGCTTCAGCTATGGTAAATTAGGTCATAAATCCTTTGTATGCTCTTCTAACAGATTTGGTAGTTCACATGTAAAAATAATATGGGTTCCTAAGGAAACTATTATGATTAACGAAAAAGAATCCAAGAAAACTTGAGTATCTAAAGTTAAAACCTGATTTTCTATGTAGGTGTGTCTTGCATCCCGAGGATTAAAGAGAAATTGATATCTTGATAGTGGATGTTTAGGATATATGATCGATAATAAATCTCAATTCATCATCCTTGAAGCAAAAGATGGAGAGATGGTCACCTTTGGAGATAATGGCAAAGAAAAAATTATTGGAGTAGGTAACATTGGTATCACTCCCTCCACTTTTATTGAAAATATTTTGCTAGTAGATAGTCTTAAGCATAATCTCCTAAGTATTAGTCAATTATGCGATAAGGGTTTTAAAGTTATATTTGAATCTTCTTTGTGCATTGTAACTAGTCCCAATAATGATGACATGAGATTCATTGGATATAAGCATGATAATATTTATATGATAGATTTAAATAATTTATTTTTATAAAATATGCAATGCCTAGCAACCATGAATGTCAAGATTAATGATACTAGTTGGCTTTGGCATCGTAGACTCGGACATATAAGTATGTATTCTCTCTCTAAATTTATTAAAAAGGATTTAGTTGTTGGCCTACCAAAACTAAATTTTGAAAAAGATAAAATCTATGATGCATGTCAACTAGAAAAATAAACTAAAGTTTTATTTAAAAGTAAAAATATTGTTTCAACTTCTAAGTCTTTGGAATTATTACATGTGGATTTATTTGGACCTACTAGAAATACAAGCTTAGGTGGAAAAAGATATAGTTTTGTGATTATTGATGATTTCTCTTGGTTTACATGGATTTTATTCTTGGCATTAAAGGATGAATCTTTTTCAGTTTTTACCAAGTTTTATCAAAAAGTTTCAAATGAAAAAGGTCTTCCAATTCTCAAAATTCATAGTGATCATGGCATCGAGTTTGAAAATCATGATTTTAAAAAATTTTATGATGTAAAGAGCATTGATCATAATTTTTTTGCAGCTAGAATATTCCAACAAAATAGGATAGTAGAAAAAAAGAATAGAACACTTAAAGATATGGCTCGTACTATGCTATGTGAAAGCCATATTTCAAAGTATTTTTGGATGGAAGCAATTGACACGATATGTTATATTTTAAATCGTTCTCTAATTAGACCAATTTTAAAGAAAACACCTTATGAACTTTAGAAAGAAAGAAAATCCAACATTGCATATTTTCATATTATCGATATTTTATTTTAAATAATGGCAAAGATAAGTTAGAAAAATTTGATGCTAAATCTGGTAAAGCAATTTTTTTGGTTACTCTACTTCTAGTAAAGCCTTTAGAGTATTTAATAAAAGGACCTTAGTTGTAAAAGAATCAATACATATTATTTTTGATGAGACTAATAATCTTTCAATAAAAAAGCGAGATAGTATGGATGATGCTAGTCAAATTATTAAAGGCATGAATGAGCTCACTATAAAGAAGTCATCAGTCCAAAATAATAAAAAACTTGAAGACAAAAAGATGGATGAAGATAAGGAACAACAAGATCAACAAGAATAATCTAAAGGTATAAATGATCTTCCAAAAGAATGGAGGTATATTCACAATCACCCTAATGAACTTATCATTGTTGATCCTACACATAGGTTAAAAACTTAATCATCACTTAGAAATGTAAATAATTAATTTACTTTTATCTCTTATTTTGAACCAAAAACTATTGATGAAGCTGAAAAAGATCATAATTGGATAAATGCAATGCAAGAAGAACTTAATTAATTTGAAAGAAACAATGTATGGATCCTAGTGAAAGACTAAAAGATCATCCTATAATTGGAACTAAATGGATATTTAGAAATAAGTTAGATGAAAATGAAATTTTATTAGAAACAAAGCAAGATTAGTAGCTAAAGGATATAACCAATAAGAAAAAAATAATTTTGATGAGACTTTTGCACTCGTTGCTGGATTAGAAGCTATAGGACTGTTGCTTGAATATGCATGTTTTATGAACTTCAAACTGTTTCAAATGGATGTAAAAAATAATTTTCCAAATGATTTTACTATGAAAGAAGTATTTGTAGAACATCCCCCTAGTTTTGAAAACTATGCTTTTCAAAATCATGTTTTCAAATTAAATAAAACTTTATATGGTTTAAAATAAGCTCCTAGAGCTTGGTACAAAAGATTAAGTAAATTTTTGCTAGAAAACAGCTTTTTAAGAAGAAAAGTAGATATAACTCTTTTCATAAAAAAAGGATGATGATGTTCTTGTGATACAAATATATATTGATGATATCATTCACTACTATAGAATGGAGCTATGGAAGCGCATACTATGACAATGATTTTGAAAACTATTGCCATAGAATCTACGACAGTGATTACATGAAATCGTTGTAATAGGTGGGACCTGCGGTAGCAGTTTAACTAAATCGTTGCCATAGGTCGACCTATGGCAGCGGTTTAGCCAAACCACTGCCATAGATCAGATCTATAGCAGTGGTTATTATAACAGTTGCCATAGATCTGACCTATAGTAGTGATTAATTAACCACGGCCATAGATCTGACCTATAGTAGCAGTTAATTAACCACTGCCATAGAGTCAGATCTATTTTGGCAGTTATGCTTAACTACTACTATATATTATGATCTATGGCACTGGTTATTAAAAACCACTGCCATAGGTCCAATCTATGGCAGCAGTTTGGCTGAACCGCTGCCATAGATCCCATCTATTATAGTGATTTCGTGTAACCATTGCCATATATTTTTTTTATATTTTCTCTAAATATTATATAATTTTAAAATTTAATACTCATCTTCACTATTCATTATCTAAATAATTACTATTAGAGTGTTGTCACAAAAGGCTGCCTCGATCCGATAGCCCTAGCTTCATTGATTGATAAAATTTGATTTTGACGACCATGAACGATGGCATGATGATTTCATAGATGAAAATCATCGATGGATTCAAAAATCTGCAACGATGATCTCAATAATATTTGTAGCACACTATCAAAATTTTACTTTAATCAGATATTGTTATCATGGTCAATTTAGTATGGAATGATTTCAATCGTTAAATGATAAACGAGTGATCAAAAGGCCAAACGACATCTGATTACAAGAAAATTCTTTAGTTAAATGATCTTTGCTATAATTTTAATTATTTTATACGATGATGATTATAAAATCTAAATCATTTCTATATGAACTATTCATATTAAGTAGATCTTGCAAAAGCACAAGCATAATTACTAAAGGAGTTTAAGAACACGTATCCAGCAATATATAGTTTTGGATCATTCTTAGATCTATAGTTTAAATTTTATGATCACTACTATAAAAATGATTAAAGTAGTAGCCAAGATCATTTATCTAAAAAATTATCTCATGATCGGATGCCATCTGGTCCTTTGATCACTTATTTTTTATTTAATGGCTAAAATTATTTCGTACTAAATTGACCATGATAATGATATCCGATTGAAGTAAAAATTTGATAGTGTACTACAAACATCATCAAAATCATCATTATAGATTTTTGGATCCATTGGTGGTCTTTATCTATTAGATTATCATGCGATCGTTCGTGATCATCGAAATCAAATGTTATCGATTGATGAAGTTAGGGCTAACAGATCGAGGTTACCTTTTGTGATGATACTCTAATGATAATTATTTAGATAATGAACGATGAAGATGTGCATTAAATTTTAGAATTATATAATATTTAGAAAAAATATAAAAAAATTTGATCTCTAATCTATGGCAGCGATTACTGAGAACCATTGCTATAGGCTCTACAGTAGCGATTTTCTACTACTGCTATAGACCTATGACAGTGGTATTTACTAACCACTGCTATAGACCTATGACAGTGGTCCGAAAATCACTTCCATAGGTTAGGTATTTTTTTTCCACTCATCCCAAATTCGATCTTCCTTCGAATGCTCTCTTGCTCTTTCTCTCCCTCCTCTCCACCGTTGATGAGACCCCACCCATTTATTTCCTTCCCTGGCCGGTACTGCATCCTCCCCTTCCTCCATTGGCTCCCCGATTGGTGCTGCCTCTATCTGCACCTCCTCCTCCTTCCTTGGCCAGCCCAATCGCTGGCTTTGCCACCTTCCCATCCTTGCCCCTTCTTCCTCGGCTAGCTCAGTTGTCGGCCCCGCCACCTCCCCCTCTTTCTCCTTCTTTGCCGATCGGCCTGGTTGCCAGCTCCACCACCTCCCATGCCTTCCCCTTCTTCCCTGGCCGACCTAGCTACTGGCTCTGCCACCTCCCCCGCCTCCCCGTTCTACCCCAATTGGCTCAACCGTCGGCCCCAACCTCTTCCTAGCTACTCTTTCTCAATCTCTCTCTCTCTTTCTCTCCTCTCTTTCCTCGGCCCGACCCCCCCTCCTGCTCTCTTTTTCTTTCCCTCCTCTCTTCCCTCAGCCCAATCCCCCTCCCTACTCTCTCGCTCTCTTCCCTCGGCCCACCCGACCCACCCCCTTCCTTCTCTCTCTCTTTCTCTACTCTCTTTCCTTGACCCAACCAGCCCCCTCCCTACTCTCTCTCTTCTCTCTTTCTATCTATCTCTCACTCTCTCTTTCCTCTTTCTCTCTCTCCTCTTTCTCTTTCTCCCTTTTCTCTCTTTATCTCACTGTCTCTCTCATTTTGTAGGTTATCTCTAGTACCGTCGTCTTCCTCTAGCACCACTGTCAACGACCCTCGGAGCTCTTTATGCGATCCCATCTTCATAGCTATAGGTATATATATTTTTAAATTTTATAGTATTATTTGTTTATCATTTATAATAATTATAATTTTTATAATAAATATTATAAATAATTATTATAAAAATTATAATTATCCATCGATCATGGGTCATGCCAATGGATAAGAGAACTCCTATCAGGTGGTTCTGGACCATGCTGGTGGATTCTGGGCCGAGCCATACCATGTTGGTAGTCCTGGATGGTGGTGGATGGCCCTGGGTCATGCCGACAGCTTTGGACTGTGCCATGTCGGTGGTCGTGCATAGCCCTTGGGCCATGTCAGTCGATAAAAAAATTTCTATCGGTGGGTTCTGGGCTATGTCGGTAGCCTTAGAGGTGGGTCGTTCAAAAAACTCTCGTAAGAAAATTTTTGTGCGGTAAACCCCCATAATGCAAAAGAGGAAGTACTAAAGAGAGCAATAGCCAGGAAGAAAGAAGAGGTCTATCTATCTCTTAGCTGTACCAACCGTTAAGAGAATCCTTACCCCCATCAGTGGGTTCTGGGCCAAGCCCACGATCGTGGCCATTTTAGCCTCTAAGAGAACCCCTACCACTAATAGAAAGTAAAATTATTTGTTACTCCTTAATTATTTATGAATGTAATTCATATTGTAGAATTCATTGCATAATATTTTTTGGGTATTTAAATCTTGTTGCTTTTATTTATTGCATTGCATAATGATAGACCTGTCAATTAAATAGTGTAAATAATCTCCAATATTCGTATATTTATATATTTTTGTACGGATGAAAGAATTATGTATAATAATCAATTGATTATCTAATTTAGATAGTTTAAAAATTATAAATAATTTTATCAGTAATTATAGTAATCAAATGGTATGCTAAGGATTTCGAATAAAATTTTGGATAGCAATTTTCTTTTATTCTTCCTATATGGGAGAACTAAGAAAAAATGTTGCTAAAATTTTTTTCAATTCTTATTGCATATAGTTTGTTTACTGTAATGAACCTATAGAATTAATGCAATTCCTGAATGGGATAGGATCTATTTTTACCTATTAGTTGGTGATAGGATGTATTTATTGTATATCTAAAAATAATATTTAATGTAAGTTCCATACATGATATTTATTTTGATCCCTATTTATGATATATTTTTTATTCATATTGCATATTTATTTATAATACATTAGTATATAATATAAGTTTCATGCATGATTTAATTACTGTATCACCATTTTTATAATAAATAAGAGATGGATGAAGTTTAGTAGGCTCTCGTCAGAATATGAGGCTGAATTTTAAAAATTTCTTAATTTTGCTATAAAAAAATTTGGAGACCACGAATTTATCCAATATCCTTATAAAAGATGTATAGGTGGATTATTGCTACCTCGTCAAGATGTAAATGATCACTTCATTATTTATGACTTTAAATCTAGTTATAAAATTTATTGGGATTAACATGGTGAGGGCAGGCCGCAAGGAGGGGATCAACATAATGAAGGAGTGAAATAAATGGTTTGTGATATTTTTTTTATTTATTGACCATAATAATGGTGTATCTACATCCATGCCTGATCCTATGGTTAGTGAAATGACAAATGGTGAGGATGTGGAAAAGATCCGCAAGTTGATGGAGGATGCTAATGTTCCATTATATCCCGAGTGTGAAAAGATGGTGAAGCTTGAATTCTTAATCCTGTTGTGCCATGCGAAATGCTCTAATGGATTTAGTAATAATGGAGTGAACTGCATACCAGAGCTTTTGAAAGACATTCTACCGAACAATGCATAAATCCTAAAGAATAATTATGAGGTATCGAAGATTGTTGAAAAGTTGGGCTTTACTTACCCCAGGATATATGCATGTCCTAATGATTGCATGCTCTACTAGGAGAGGATGCCAACCGAAATGAATTTACGAGATGTGGTGTATCAAGATGAAAGTAGAATAAAGATGGCACATCGATTCATGTACCTTAAAAGTTGATATGGCACTTTTCTTTGATTTCAAGATTATAAAAGTTGTTTATATTGGTAAGAACATCGAAGGACATGAGATGGCATGAAGAGGATCGAATAAAAGATGATGTATTGAGGCATCCAGCTGATGGAGAGGCATGACAGAAGTTTAATGAAATATATTCTGATTTCGCATAAGAGATATGTAATGTGAGGTTGGACTTATCATGCAATGGTTTCAACCCATTCAAGTATATGAATACCATCCACAGTGTATGACCAGTGTTTATTCATGTTTATAACCTTCCACCATAGATATGTATGAAAAAATCCTTTGCTTTCATAACAGTGCTCATCCTTGAATTGATGAAGGTAGGTAATGATATTGATGTCTATTTATAGTCTCTTATTCTCGAGCTGAAATAGTTGTGGAGCATTCAAGACGTTCCAGCTTTTTATATCTTGCTGAATAAGTCATTCTCCACATGCAAAGCACTTCTATGGATAATAAATGACTTTTCAGCTTATGCCTTAATGTCGAATTGGAATACGAAAGATGAGCTAGCAAGCTCAATTTATAAAAAAAAACATCCGATCGAAAAGGTTGATACATCGAAGGAGCTATAGCTTTATAGGGCATTAATGTTTGCTTCATCGAAACTATCCATACAGAAGGCATGCACGCTCCTTCAATGGCATTGTTGAAGGAGGAGAGGTGCCTAGTCAGATGTCTGAGAGTGAGGTGTTGAGAGAGTTGGATGGTCTCAATGTTGAATTTGAGAAAGATGATCCTATTGGTGGTAAGAAAAGAAAGCATCGATCAAAGAAAGGTGACACACATTTTAATTGGAGAAAAAAATATTTTTTTTAACTTACCATATTGGGAGATAAACTTATTGTGCCAATATTTAGATGTAATGTCTATTGAAAAGAACGTGTGCAAGCTCCTATTGACAACAATCTTGAACTTTAAGAATAAAACCAAGGATGACTTGAATTTTTGATTTGACTTGAAAGAATGGGATATGAGGAGATTACTCCATCCGAATTCAGTAGGAAGAGAACAGCGGAGGCTCCCTCATGCATGCTATGTTATAAATGCCTCCAAATGGTTCATATTTCTTCGTGTGTTAGAGAACATAAAGATCTCAGATGGATACTCAAGCAACATATCAAAGCATGTGAATAGTAAGGATGTCAAACTTAGGGGATTGAATACTCATGATTATCATGTACTAATGCAGGAATTGATCCCAATAGCTATTCGCCATGTGCTGCCAAAAAATATTAGAATGGCTATTATTTATCATTGTAACTTTTATAGAGATATTTGTGAGAAGAGATTGCTTAAAAAAGATGTGAAGAAAATGAAGATAAGGATGGTGACTATATTATATGATCTGAAGAAAATATTTTCACCATCATTTTTCATGATTATGATGCATCTCATCATGCACCTTACTGGAAAGTTATACTTGGAGGCTCAGTGTTCTATCGATGGATGTATTTTACTGAGAAGAATATTTAAACTCTGAAGTCTATATAAAAAATATGAATCACTTGGAGGGATCCATAGCAGAAGATTATTTGGGTCAAGAGTGTATGAATTTTTATACCATATATTTAAACAAGCTTGAGACATGTCGTAACTAGCTAATGAGAAATTAGGATGATCAGTATGAGATAATTAAGCCTGCATTTGAGTCTATTCCATAGCCAGGTAGACTTTCCACTTCATACTACCTTACTGATTTAAGCATTAAGGAAAGAGATAAGGCGTATAGCTATGTGCTCTTCAATTATGATGTCATTGAGTCATACATAAGATGAGTCACTCAATTTTATTTATTTCATAATAATTAAAAAAATATTTAATTATACTTAAATTTATTTTTTGCGCATGCAGCAAACATAAGAAGATTATAAGAGTAAAATACGACACCCTAAGTATGCGAAAGAAAGAGAAAATGCATAGCAAATAATTTTCTAAATGATTCAAAGATCATGTAAGCAATTATATATTCTTACCTTGTGCAACTTATTTGAACATGTTACTAATTAGGTATCATCTTCTTAATTAGGTATCGAGATTACCACTTGGTGATGTTATCCCTGAAGTGCGTGCTTTTTCAATGGATCCTAATCGTATCATGCATGAGTATAAACAGCTCGTCATTAATGGCTACAAATTTAATATTCACAGTAGGTCCATAAATATGGCAACACAAAATAGTGGCATGATGTTGAGTACCACCACTGGATGTTATGCTAGCTTGAGGGATTTACAGCCTCGTATGGACGATTTGAACTATTATGGGAAGGTGGAGAAGATAGTCATCTTGAAATACTATTCTAAAGAGAAGATTGCATTGATGAAGTGCGATTGGTTTGACACATTATTACAGTCAGGGATGAATACTGATGAGTGCAGTTTTACTCTAGTCAACATGCAATGCCATGTCCACACTGAAGAACCGTATATACTTGCCTCCCAAGTTAATCAAGTCTTCGATGTTAGTGATCTCTTAGAGCCTCAATGGGGTCCAAGGGATTGTGAGGTGGTCCGACATCATTTTGATACTACCCATAGACTAGCGATTGATAGATGTTGGTATCAAAGATCGGGTGTGGAAGGAGATATGGATAAGTGTATTTTAATTATATTTATATATTTGATATGTTTACACTATGTTTGATTAGAATAATTTTGTAGCTGACTTTTGATAACTTTATGCAGAGGAGGTATGACTTTCCAGATCATGAGAAGGCTCGAGATGCCCGATTGAAGAAGATTGAAGAGTTGTACCGGGGCTACAAGGTCAAACTCCATAGAGGATGGCTTGAGCACCGATGGAATACTTCAGAGGAGCTTATTCTTTGGATACAGGACTGTCCCCTAAGTTAGTAGAAGGAGATGGTTAGACATTGGAGGAGCCAAGAGTTTAAGATTTAATTTCTAACTTTTAAAATTTTTAATATACTTAAAATTATATTTAAATATTTTATTAATACTTATTATTTATTTGAATACTTATTAGGCTACCTCCCATCAGAATCGAAAGAACCGGACAGCCTAGGAGTACGCGCACACTCTTGATTGTGAGTCTATATCCAGTCATGTGCATAGAAAGGTAATGAATTATAAATCTTACTAGATAAATTAAATTAATATTTTTTTTTATATTTCTAATAAATTGATCTATTATTATAGCTGATGAGAGATGGGATGATGCTTAGCCATAGCAAGATCTTTCGATCCAACCGTATGGACAAGAAGGACAGGCCAATGAATGCCTCGATCGAAAGAATTTTTATAAGTAATAAGTATATTAGTATAATTAGTATTATAGTATTTTTTATAATATTTTATTTAAATTTATAATTATAGGAGTAGTTAGATGTACTCACGAGTGAGGGTTCAGACACCTTTGGCCTTCATGACCATCTATCTCAGGTCTTGGGGCCTGAGCACTGTAGAAGGATCTGATGCAGGCCCGAACATACGTCGATGAGCTACTGGTCTAAGGCGAGTATCTCTTCACATGCTTTCAGTGTCATCAGTCGAGAGCAGCTTGAGAAGGCGTTGGCGCAGGCAGCTTAGGTGAGGGCGCAGGTAGATTAGGCTATGGAGCGGGCTGCTTAGGCTGAGGAGTGCACATCTTAGCTACAGGGCATCCTAAGTGCCATGGTGACGAGGCTCAATGCATGTTTCGGAGCTGACTTCATGGGCCTTGAGAACATGTTACCTGGCATTCCAGCTCCAACTCCTCCAACTCTAGCTCCTCCAGCTCATGCTCCATCTCCCGGTGATGATGATGATGTAGATTTAAAAAACTTTTGATGTATTTTTTTAAAAAAATATTATAATAAATTTTATATAATAATAAAATTTGAGCATTTCAGAAATATTCTTATATTTATAATATTTTTTTGTGTTATATATTGAGCTGTATTTATCGATAAAAAAATAAAAATTAAAAAATTTATATTTTTTATTATTTGAAAGCTACTGCAATGATTGTAAAACTATTATTGTAGGTGTGCTAAACGCTACCATAGGTTACGTGCCAACCGCTGCCATAATCTATCATAGTGGTTAGGAAATTACTGCCATAGGTCAATGGCAGCGATTTTATAATCACTGCCATAGGTGACCTATGATAGCAGTTAGAAAATCACTGCCATAAAATCTATGGCAGTAGTTAGGAAACCAAACTATGATAACAATTTAAAATCGCTACCATAGGTCATCAATGGCAGCGGCTACAAAACTGCTACCATTGACCTATGGCAGTGGATTGAAAATCGCTATCATAGGTTATTTATGGCAACGGTTATAAAATTGCTGCCATAGATAGATCTATGGCAGTAGTTTGAAAACTGCTGCCATAAGTAGTCTATGACAGCGATATGCATAACCGCTGTAATAACCACTGTCATAGAGCTACGACGATGATCGTAGTTGCAACGGTTAACTAACTGCTGTCATAACCTATGACAATGATTTTTGGGGCTACAGTAGCGGTTGTTAACCACTGTCATAGTTCTTTTCTGTACTAGTGATTTTTGGATCCACTAATGAATCTTATGTCAAGACTTTGCTAAGCTCATATAGGAGGAGTTCGAGATGAGCATGATGGAAGAACTCGCTTTCTTTTTTGAACTCTAAATTAAACAGTCTAAAGAAAGAATCTTCATTTGCCAAAGCAAGTACACAAAAGAATTATTAAAAAAATTTAGGATGGAGACTTCTTAAAGCATTGGCACACCTATGAGTCCTTCATATAAGCTTGATAAGGATGAAAATAGTAAGAGTGTTAATTCAAAGCTTATAGAGGTATGATAGGATCCTTATTATATCTTACTGCTAATAGGCCTGATATCATGTTCATTATTTGTATGTGTACAAGATTTCAATCCTATCCTAAAAAGTCACACTTAAATGCTATTACAAGAATCTTGAAATATTTAAATGGGGCTCAAACATTAGGCTTATGGTTTTCTAAATAATCATCCATAAATTTAATAGAATACTCAGATGCAGACTTTGTAGGATGTAAGTTAGACAGAAAAAGCACTAGTGAAACTTACCAATTTTTCAAAGTAAACTTAATCTTTTGGTTTAGCAAGAAATAAAATTTGGTGGCATTATCTATAGTCGAGGCCAAATATAATCCAGCCAAAAGTTGTTATACTCAAATATTATGGATTAAGCAACAACTCGAAGACTTTGGCATGAAACTTAATAATATTTCCATAAGATGTGATAATATTAGTGTCATTAATCTAACTAAAAATTCAATTCAACACTAGATCAAAACATATTAAAATAAGGCATCATTTCATAAGAGAACATGTTCAAAATAATGATGTAATTCTTGAATATATTTCTACTAAAAAATATTTGGCTGATATTTTTACTAAGGCTCTAAGTGAAGATAGATTCTGTGAGATTAGGAGAGAAATAGAAATCCTTGATCCTTCAGCTTAAGTATCATTTCAATTTTAAGTTATACATGTCCAAATTATCTTGAACTAATCCTTGAGCTCACTTCTCTTTTTCCAGTCATAAAAAGCTCAAATTTACTCTTCCTATAGTCAATTTTGTCAGTGCAATCCTTCTTTTCAATCCCAATTTTTTTCTTATTTTACTTGGATTTTTTGTGTCATGGTACGACCCCTGGGTTGACCCATGAGTTGACCCTAGGACCGACCTAAGGGCAAACTTGTAATTTTTTATATATACTCGGCCAACCTTTTATTTTGAGAAGAAAACTTCTCTTCAGCCAAAAGAGGCCGATCCTCTTTCTTGTAGCTCTATTCCAACCATGCCAAACCCTCTTCTTCTCCCCCATCAACGGCAAAATACCACCAAGAATCCTCCATCCTTGTTTGATCTCCCATCAAAATCGACTCTAGAGAGCCCAATCCTTCTCCTCTTTCTCTCATCTTTAGGCAAAATCTAGGTCTCTAAAAACCCTAGCTCATAAATCCCAATCTTCCCACCATCGGCCATTCTTTCTCAAATCCTCTTCCTTCCTCTCAAAATCCCTTCTTTTCTTCCTCTCCACAAGCTCAATTATTGGATTCAAGCATTCCTTTGCTCCAAATAGCACCAAGAATGAAGCTCCCTCAAAGAAGAAAATCCACCTGCGACCTTGAAGAAGAGCAGAGATGGAAGAGATTCACTCCAGTACCAGCTCCCGCACCTATTCCAACACCCTCCGCTTTCTTGGTAATACTAAGTAAGAAATCCTTTTCTGGTCGGAAGATCTCCCTAGGTAGAAACATTGATTTCCATTTTCTAGAAAAACATGGATCATTTAGAGAAAAGATCAAATCCTTAGGTTGGGGTTCCTTCTGCATAATGAGAGAAATAATTTTTATTAACTTGTTTAGGGAGTTTTATCAAAACTTTATGTTTTATGATGGGAGGGTGAGATCTTTAGTTAAAGGAGTAGAGGTGGAGTTTGATGCATAGCAGCTTGGTTTTCTTATCCACTTATCCTATGAAGTTCTACATTTGATAGATTGCTAGACAAAGAGGATGGGCTAAAATCTATTTTGCAAAATGATGATGTCAGTGGGATTGAGAAATTAGATGCAAGCAAGGATCTCAGTGTTGAAATGAGAGTACTTCATCATATTGTTTGCACCATCTTATTTCCTAAAGCTGGTAGATTTGATTTTGTATCTAGTAGGGATCTTTGCATTATGCACCATATTGTGTATGAGATACCTTAGAATTTGCCAGCCTTAATGATTGATGCCATGAGAGAGGCAGTGAATAGAATGAAAGCACATTTAGCCTATAGCATGGCATTCATAAGAATTTTTAGAAGCCTTGGGATAGATTTTGAGGGAGAGGCTGCCACTTATCTAGCCCATACCGACACCTACAATGTTAACTCCCTGCGTCATATGGGTTATATCAGAGTATGTGATTGCTGGAGCGGGGTGCAAATATAGCTAAGGAGGAGGAGGATAGACCTAAGGAGGAAGGATCATCTTCACCACCTCGTAACCATAGAGAGTCTTCTAACATTCAGTTTGTATCTAATCATGAGGGAGGTCCTTCGGAGATGGCTGGAGGCACTACATCAGAACCTTGATCTGAGCATCATAATTGGCATTTCACTATCAGACTAGCTGATGACTAGCTTCACTCACTTGCTCAGGAGGTTGCTAGCATCCTTTTATCTGCACGAGGGACTTCATAAGGAGAGAGCACTTTCTCAGTGCCTTCTTCTGACTTCTCCATAATTCCTCACATCACTACTATGGTCTCTGGTATAAGTAGGACTCTTGAGCATTTAATTCAAACTGTGACTGCACTCAGTTCCAGAGTTGCTGATTTGGAGAGCAAGGTCAAGGCTAAATAAGTGCTCCTAATCCTTGGATGAGTGCTCTATTGGAAAATGTGTCCCAAAATCAATCGTTAGCCTGTTAATGGTTGAACTATATTGTAGTTATTGTTACAACATCAAATAATAATTAAACCCAATTTTACTATTTAGTAGGATAGTTTGTGAGTTGGATGATGATTTCCTCGAAGATTGAAGGCCGAGTTGTGTTCAATTTAATTAAAAAAATAAAATTTTAATTAATTTATAAAATAAAAATTTAAATAAATAGATTAAAAAAAATTAATTTTAGATTTTAGCAAATTAAATAAAAGAAAGTAAGTAATTAATTAATTAGGGCTTTGGGATTAATTAAAAATATTCTAAAATTTTGAATCCATCTCTAGCATGGTTGTGGTAATTCTCTTTGGTATAAGAATTTATTATTTTAAGAATTTAGTTATGATTATAATCTATTTTTTTTGGATATGAACTGTATCTTCTGATCATAATCGATCTCAATAGAATCATAAATTTTTCAATACTTTAATTTTTAAAAATTGGTAACATGGTTTTTATTGATTCTCTCTAATATAAACTATTAAATCAAATATGGATTGTATCTCCCGATTATAATGCATCTCCATAAATATAGCCTATTTAAATATCAATCAATAATAAGCATGTTATTAAATCTCGTACATGGAAGATAGAATTTAGGATTGGATAGGAGAATAATTTATTCATTGCATAAAAAAAATTATAAAAAAAATAAAGAAAAAAATACAACCCATGTTCGAAGACTTCATCTACTTTTTCAAAATTATGATTTTTAGTTGCATATAGTTGATGATCTGCTCCCTGGCATCTTTAGATCTCCAAAGAAAAAGAAAAAGAAAAGGAAAAAGAAAAAGAAAAGAAGAAAGAAGAAAAAGAAGAAAGGAGAAAAGAAGAGAAGAGAGAGAGAAAGAGAGGAAAAAGATCTAAGTTTTCCCCAAGGGGGCTCTCTACTATTTTCTAGCATACAGGGGATTAAATAGAGAAGAAAATTAGAAATTTTTGGATCCTTGTCGAGCTCAAATCAAAGTTTGAATCAAATTTAATCACTCAGTTTATTCTTGGCCATCCGTTTGAAATCAAACGGCTCTAAATCCATCAAAAACCATCACTGGGAGCTCTTGATCACCATCGGATTGATTTTAGGCCATTGGATCTTGATTTGGAGCGATATCGGCTATTGGATCGCGCATAGAAGGGTCTAAAAATTCTGTTCAAACTAGAAAATAATATCAGTCGTTAGATCTTCACCGGCTGCCTTCTTAGCCGTCCGTCAGTGCTTAAATCTTAGCAATCCATCAGCGCTCGAATCTCAATCATTTGTCTAAATCGGGATTGCTCTAAGCCACTAGATTGCACTTTTACTATGCTTATGAATTACCATGGATCGTGCGCACCATAGACCCAAACTAATCCCCGCATGCCTGGCCCGATGAAATGATGAGTTTGCCCTTGTAAGCTGTGATAAAATGTAGTAGACCCTTTAAGGGTCTACGCTCACCACGTGTCACACGTCAATTGCCCGTGCCTACTAAGCTAACTAGTCTATGCCTATTCTATGGACCGGTCGATCATCGATCCATCATGCACTAGTCTTATTTTTCTTTTTCTTTTTCTTTTATTTTAACTTCTGAGCTTCATAAATTTTTTTATTTTAGCTCTAATTTGAGTAAAATTTATTACGTTGGAACCCATAAATCGAGCTCTTCATATTAGTAAACTTCTTTCCTACAAAATATTCATAAAAATATTATTTTTTTAAAATAAATATTAAATTAAGATATATTTTAATATTTTTATTTAATAATTTATGATAATTATCACACCCTCCTACTTAAATTTTACTCATCTTTGAGTAAAAAGAGAAAAATTAGAAGAATATACCAACTCAATAAGATGTTAAAGTTTTTTTAGGTCATTCTAAAGTCAGTTTATATCTGGTTAGAGATTGAAGAAGTACATCATTGGATTATTAATTCCATCCTAAATAGTGGTTAAGTGAAGAACATAAAATTTAGAGCTTTTCTTTAATCAATTTTTTACCTTTATTCTTTAAATCCTCCATCTTTAGCATAGGCTAGAGTTTTTTTATAGCTAGTGCAATGTTTTAACCTCTTAAGCTTTCTATTTGATCCTTGTAGCGAGCTTTGGATCAATGACTCTCAAATCAGTTAACTTTAGGATACTAGGTATAGAACACCCCTCAGGCTTACTAACTCGAGTCAAATAAGCTATATGTTAAAACTAACTATATAACAAGCTTTTTCATATTATCTACTTTTTGATGTGAATAATATTACTTAGTTAGGCAATGGGATCCGATTACTTGATGAAAGATCAATGTTTAGAACTTGCTTTTTATTTTATTTATTTTATTTTTTTTCAAACTTTTTTTTACTCATACCCATGTAAAGTAGATTTTTTATTGAATATAGGTTAGAAGAAGATTTTAGAATCATTCAAAAATTTATTCTATTCTAAATCTGATCATTTATTAAAATTTTTTAATAATTGGGTTATCAGTATTTCAAAAACTTTCTAGACCATTAATCAATCATCAATTAAAATATCTAAAAAATTTTAAATTAGGATGAAATCAGGTACATAGGACTAATTATTACCATATTTAAGGACTTAAAAATTTTTATTTATCCTTCCCTCCAAACTTAATTTTCATTATCCTCAATGGAGAAAAGAAATAGAGTATGATAAATGATAAGAAGATAATCAAGGAAAGAGTTCACCCGACTTAATATATTTTTGGTCTTGGTATGGACTTTAATTATTCTTCATCCATAGGTTTGTAGTTCTCCCCTTAACTTAGTCCTGAAGGAAAGATAAACTAAAAAAAATATAAAAATAAAAGTTGGGTTGCCTTTCGCTAAGTTTAACATCTTCAGTCGGATCCTATGAAGAAGTTTTAGGTATAATCAATTTTAGTACATTCTTCAGGATTTCAAAAAGATAAGGCCAATCAGGAGGTCTTGTCATCATAACAGAAAAATATTCATGGTATGCTTTATGATGATTAGATTTAATCCTGATCAATAAAGTATATGGAGCAAGCATGTTATACCAAAATTTAAGATTATTATAGTTTTTATAACTAGGAAGAAATTATGTTTATTGGATTAAGATTAGGGGTGGTAGTATTTGAATTTCTTCAACTATAATTTGATCTGCCCCACTCTCTTTCTTAGGTTTGATATAACTAGGCATCAACTCTTCCTGATCCAAGGTATGATATTTTTTTCAAATTAATTTTAATTTTGCCTCCATACATTATTTTAATATTATAGATAAATTTTGGAGGCCATCCTCAAAAGTATTATCAAATAAAGAAAAATTATTCTTAAAATAGTTATATCTCATATCAGCAATATCCCATTCGATAGCTTTTTTATGTGTGATTAGAATATCCATAAGTTGGTTTTTGATAAGTGGTAAAAATATACTAATAAAAATATTAAATTATAAAATAAATTAATCTATTACTAAAAATTGATACTTTTATTAATTTTATATAGGAAAGAAGGCCACCGATGTGAAGATCTTATTTTTCTGGTTCAGATGAAAATAATTTCAGGCAAAACGGACTTCAAACGAGCCCAGAATCGAATTTCAAAAAAAAAAAATCGCCGATGCAATACTGATGTCAAGATGACGTCAGCATTTTTCACGGTGCACGATGGACCATCTGAAGGATATTTTGGGAATTTTATAGCAAGAGGCGTGCTTTGATTGGTTGAAGAACGTGGTGGTCTATGCAACACCGGGCTCGCACACGGTCCACGGAGGACAATTTGGAAATTCTAGCTGATCCAATGGGTGGTTTTCACTGAAGCTTGATCGGACGGCCGAAAAGAAGGTGCTGATGGACGGCATCCACAGCTCTCGATCAAGATCCAACGGCTGAGATTCATCCCGACGGTAAACTAAAGATCAGAAGGCTTCTTTCAATGCGATCGGATGGCCCAGATTCGATCCAACGGTCGATCTAATGGTTGGGATTAAATCCGACTTGATCTGGGTTATTTTAAGGGATTTTTGAGTGATTTTTGGACCATTTGATAAACATCTGACGGCCAGAATTACCCAGATCCTAATTTGAGTTAGTTTGGGAGTCTAAAACCTAATTTTTGATGGATTTTGGGGGAAATCAAACTCTTATTCTATAAAAAAAATAGTGTTGTCGTGAAAAAAAAAATCAGAGAGAGACAAAGAGAGAGTCGGGGAGAAAGAGAGAGAGGGAGAAAAGAGAGAGAGAGAAAGAAGAGAGGAGAGAAGTAGAAAAAAAAAGAAAAGAAAAGTGATTTATGAGAAAATCAAAAAAAGGATTTTTGATTTTTCTTCGACGATCAAGACATCGATCAAGGAGCCTCTTCTTCTTCGCCAAGTTCTCCACATCAAGAGCAGCAGACAATCAATTTCAGCAATCAAACAGTCTAATTTCTCTATGCTTTTTATTTTATTTGCTATTTTTGAACTTGTTATCATGAACTAAATTTTATTTTACTAAGGCTAAGGTGTAGCCACTCTTTTGATGCAATATTCAGTATGATTTATTTTTAAATTTTATTCATGAGGAGTATATAAATCTGATCTTAATGCTTTTAGATTACTGGCCATCTTCTAATTGATCTGATGAACATAGATGTTACGGACCAAGTACATCTATGTTAATGCTTCTTGATTATATACCTTGTATTATGAATCAAATTAGAATTCATATGCATGCGGGAATTTTAGTGCGCTTTGGACGCAGCGTATTTTAATTAGAGGGTTTCACAAAACCTAATGCATTAATATTTATTTAAATTACACCTGGACCAAAGGGTAATTAATAAATATTAATAGTTTTGCTATGCCTGGACCAAAGGGTAGTGAATAAATTAGGAGACTCCACCGTCACATGAAATAAAATTAATCTAAAAATCTGAATATTGTATTGACTGAGTTGGTGAACCGATTGCCTTAGTAATCCATTGCTCTTGAATTTAAAACCCTAATAATTTACACTCTCTCTATTTAATTAAAAACTTTTAATTATTTTTTTTTTATTTTCTTTAATTTCTTATTCTCATAAATCGATCTTCTAAATAAAGCATAGGAAAGAGCTTTTCAGTACTTATTTTTCCAATCCTCTAGGGATGATACTCTACTCATTCACTTTATTACTTGATCGACTGGTGCACTTGCCATAGCTATAAATTAGCACGCATCAAGTTTTTGGCGTCGTTGTCGGGGATTGTGTCTAAAACAATATTGAAATTTTGATCCTAGCTTTACTTTAGAAATTTATTTTTAATTTTTATTATTAAAAAAAAAATTTTTTAGTGCATGACACGTACTGGACATAGTAACTTACTACCTCTAGATCCAGAAATTGAAAGGACTATTAGAAGACTACAACAAGAGAGAAACATGGCAGCTGAAGATCCTAACGACATCAATCTAGGATTGGATATGGCGACTGAAGGACAGCATGAAGCTATTCGACCAGTACATCATCCATTAAATGATTACATCACACCATCTGTAGCCGATGCAGCTTCGAGCATCAGGAGACCGCCTGTACGAGCAAACAACTTCGAAATAAAGCCGACGATGATCCAGATGATTCAATCAACTGTCCAATTCAGTGGACACATGCATGATGATCCGAATGCCCATATTTCTAATTTTCTTGAACTTTGTGATACTTTTAAAATTAATGGGGTGTCGGATGATGCTATTAGATTAAGGTTATTTTCCTTTCTCTTTATGGGATAAAGCTAAAAATTGGCTTCATTCTCTTCCTGCAGGTTCTATCACAACTTGGGATGTCCTAGCCCAAAAATTCTTAGCCAAGTACTTTCCACCTTCCAAAACTGCTAAGATGCGCAACGATATCACTTCTTTTATGCAGATGGACATGGAGACACTATATGAGGCTTGGGAGCATTTCAAGGAACTGCTGAGGAGATGTCCACATCATCAACTACCCGTATGGCTTCAGGTACAAACTTTCTATAATGGTTTATCTCCTACTAATCATTCTATGATTGATGCAGCAGCAGGAGGAACCATTAATCAAAAAATGGAGGAAGAAGCCTTTCGATCTGATCGATGAGATGGCATCAAATAGCTATCAATGGCAGACAGAAGCGCATGATGCCAAAAAGACTAGCAGCTGTGCAGGGAGTAGATTGCGTGCCAACTTTACTAGCTGAAATTGCAGCCCTTAGAGCCGAAGTCAACAACTTAAAGGGAACAGCTATGCATGTTCAGAGCATTACTTGTGACCTGTGTGGAGGAGGACACGATACGAGCAATTGCCAGACAGGTAATCCTTTTGCTAAAACAACTGATACAGCTAATTATATTGGTAATTTTTTTAGGCCGCCACAACAAAACAATCCCTACTCCAACACATACAATCAAGGGTGGAGGCAGCACCCAAATTTCTCATGGAGCAATCAAAATGCAGCACAACAGCCACCCCCGGGATTCTAAGTACCTGAAAAGAAGTCCAACATGGAAGAGCTGATGGTCAAATTTATGCAAAACCAAGAAGCAACTATAAAAAATTTGGAAGCCAAACTTAGGCAGGACCAAACAGCAGCAATTCGAAACTTGGAGATGCAAATAGGTCAAATGGCTAAGATAATCTCCGAGAGACCTCAAGGATCCTTGCCAAGCAATACGGAGACAAATCCAAGGGAGCAAGTCAATGCTATCACCCTTAAGAAGTGGTACAAAGCTAGAGGAGCCTACATCAGAAGAAAGAGACTGAAGAGCCAACTACAAATAAGGAACCATCAACTCAAACTCGTCAGTCACCAAAACAACCAGCAGATGGATGGTCTCCAGGTATACGATTTGCTGATCCAAATGTGAAGCCCTACGTGCCGCCACTACCATTCCCAGAGAGACAAATACAGCATCCAGATAAGGAATTTTCTAACTTTTTCAAAATTTTAAAGAATTTACATATTAATATTCCTTTTGTAGATGCTATTACTCAAATGCCCAGGTATGCCAAGTTTCTCAAAGAAATCCTAACAAATAAGAAAAAGCTGAAGGAGCATGAGAGAATAAATTTGAATGAAGAATGCTCAGCAATACTTCAAAATAAATTACCACAGAAGCTAAAAGATCCAGGGAGTTTTACTATCCCCTGCATTATTGGTGATTGTAGTTTTGATAAAGTTTTATGTGATTTAGGAGCAAGTATTAATCTCATGCCTTTTTCTATTTTCAGGAAGCTGGGTCTAGGAGAACCAAAGCCTACCACTATTACTCTTCAATTAGCCGATAGATCCATTCAAATATCCAAGAGGTATAGTGGAGGATGTCTTGGTAAAGGTAAACAAGTTTATTTTTCCCTGTTGATTTTATTGTTCTTGATATGGAAGAAGATTATGATGTACCCCTTATTTTAGGGAGACCCTTTTTAGCTACTGGAGGAGCTTTAATAGATGTTCAACAAGAAAAATTAATTCTTAGAGTCCAAGACGAACAAGTTACTTTTAATATTTTCAAAGATACTAAACATCCTGATGATAATCAAACTTATTTTTCTAATTGATATTATTGACAATCCATTATATGAGAATTCTGTAGAAAATAGGTTTGAGACTATAAAAGCGAGCAATGTCAAATTGAAAGAGGATTCGATCAAACATGAAAGTATTCCAATTGAAGTGGCACCGGATTGATCCACTTTAGAACTCAAAGAAAGTCAAGCTGAAGACTATAAATCAGAACTACTAGATAGGTTTATTTCTTTTCTTTTTAGTTTTGATCATTTTTCTTTTCTTTTATTTTTCAGTAATTTGTTGTTGCTCTTTTACTGCTCTGGTGTGTATTTTCAATTTTGCAGAAAAATCAATGAGAACTCAAGCAAAATTTCAAAGCTCCAAAGAACCAGACTGAACAAAATCAGGTGTATTCCTTCCTATCCTTTATTACATCCTTTATTTTTCTTTCTCTTTTAAGATAATGTAGAATAATTAATATATAAAAAAAAAAAAAACCCATGTGTCAAGAAGAAAATCTTGAGCAAGATAAACTGGATAAGTGATAAAAGATAGAATTATTTGCTAATGAATGTAATGAGTTAAAGAAGTAGATTAGTTGGTCAACTTTTAGCAGCCTACTTAGGTCATTAAAAGATTATTAGCACTTTTTATTGCACATGCACACTAACAAGGCAAAGTAGGTATTGATTATAAGGCCAACTGAGGATTCAATTATCACTGAAAATTGGTAATTAATATACATTCTAATCAAAGAAACTTGAATTTAAGGAAAGAGCTACCTGCCTATAAATAAAGTGCAAAAGATAGAGTATATGTGGATTGCCCAAAGCCTAGTAACTGGGTCTCTGCACCTAGGTCAAGTGTGAAAATTCACGTAAAATGGTGAAGGAAAGGCCAGGATGCTCAGCACAGTAAAAAAAAAAAAAAAAAAAGAAAAGGCAGTGTGAAAGCTACCTTAATTCATGAGTATAAAATTGAGAATGTATAGAAAATTGACCAAAATAGGTGATAAGAGAAGATACTTTTGTTCTTTTAATTTAATACTGAAATGCTAATAGTTAGTCATCACGAACACAAGTGCTATAGATCTTTGATGTACTCTAAGAAAGTTTTTAATTGTATTGACTGAAAAATTTGCTTCTGAAGCTCAATGCTTAGTTAGCAGTATTTTCTAAACTTTTTGACCTTTAATCCTAGATTTTATCTTTGTGATGGATAATCTTATTGAAACATGGTATTAAATAAAACATTGCTAAGGGACTAGCAATGACTAAGTTGGGGGGTGTGATAAGTGGTAAAAATATACTAATAAAAGTATTAAATTATAAAATAAATTAATCTATTTTATTAGAAATTGATACTTTTATTAATCTTATGTAGGAAAGAAGGCCACCAATGTGAAGATCTTATTTTTCTGGTTCAGATGAAAAAAATTTCAGGCAAAACGGACTTCAAACGAGCCCAGAATTGAATTTCAAAAAAAAAAAAAAAACGGCGACGCAACGCTGACGTCAGGATGACGTCAGCATTTTTCGCGGCGCACTGATGGACCATCTGAAGGGTATTTTGGGAATTTCATAGCAAGAGGCGCGCTCTGATTGGCTGAAGAATGCGGCGGTCCATGCAACACCGGGCTCGCGCACATGGTCCACGGAGGGCAATTTGGGAATTCTGGCTGATCCAACGGGCGGTTTTCACTGAAGCTTGATCGGACGGCCGAAAAGAAGGTGCTGATGGATGGCATCCACAGCTCCCGATCGAGATCCAACGGCTGAGATTCATCCTGACGTTAAACTAAAGATCAGAAGGCTTCTTTCAACGCGATCGGATGGCCCAGATTTGATCCAACGGTTGATCCAACGGCTGATATTAAATCCGACTTGATCTGGGTTATTTTAAGGGATTTTTGAGTGGATTTTTGGACCGTTTGATCAACATCTAACGGGCAGAATTATTCCAGATCTTAATTTGAGTTATTTTGGGAGTCTTAAACCTAATTTTTGATGGATTTTGGGGGAAATCAAACTCTTTATCTATAAAAAACCTAGTGTTGTCGTGAAAAAAAAAAGAAAAATCAGAGAGAGACAAAGAGAGAGACGGGGAGAAAGAGAGAGGGAGAAAGAGAGAGAGAGAGAAAGAAAGAGGAGAGAGTAGAAAAAAAAAGAAAAGAAAAGTGATTTGTGAGAAAATCAAAAAGGATTTTTGATTTTTCTTCGACGATCAAGACATCGATCAAGGAGCCTCTTCTTCTTCGCCAAGTTCTCCACATCAAGAGCAGCAGACAATCAATTTCAAGCAATCAAACAGTCTAATTTCTCTATGCTTTTTATTTTATTTGCTATTTTTGAACTTGTTATTATGAACTAAATTTTCTTTTACTAAGGCTAAGGTGTAGCCACTCTTTTGATGCAATATTCAGTATGATTTATTTTTAAATTTTATTCATGAGGAGTATATAAATCTGATCTTAATGCTTTTAGATTACTGGCCATCTTCTAATTGATCTGATGAACATAGATGTTACGGACCAAGTACATCTATGTTAATGCTTCTTGATTATATACCTTGTATTATGAATCAAATTAGAATTCATATGCATGCGGAAATTTTAGTGCGCTTTGGACGATGCAGCGTATTTTAATTAGAGGGTTTCACAAAACCTAATGCATTAATATTTATTTAAATTACACCTGGACCAAAGGGTAATTAATAAATATTAATAGATTTGCTATGCCTGGACCAAAGGGTAGTGAATAAATTAGGAGACTCCACCGTCACATGAAATAAAATTAATCTAAAAATCTGAATATTATATTGACTGAGTTGGTGAACCGATTGCCTTAGTAATCTATTGCCCTTGAATTTAAAACCCTAATAATTTACACTCTCTCTATTTAATTAAAAACTTTTAATTATTTTTTTTATTTTCTTTAATTTTTTATTCTCATAAATCGATCTTCTAAATAAAGCATAGGAAAGAGCTTTTCAGTACTTATTTTCCAATCCTCTAGGGATGATACTCTACTCATTCACTTTATTACTTGATCGACTGGTGCATTTGCCATAGCTATAAATTAGCACGCATCAGTTTTTCTAGATATGTATCACTGGTAGGATGTCAATAGATTCATCAGAAAGTAGTTTCAATTCTAGAGCAGTTGGTGGTTCTAACAAGGGTACTATTGATGGGCTAGGTGATTGCTCAAGTTTTTTAATCTAATGTGAGGTAGTTTTAGGATAGAATATATTTACTTGATTATTAACTTCTGTATTATACCCATCGTCATCAAAATCATCAATCTCATAATTGGCCAAATAGAGACTCATCGAATCTTGGGGAATAATTGTGGGTGATGCTTCCTCTATTATGTTATTTACTTATGGTTCTTGGGAAGTCTCTTTTGATTCCATCATCACATCAGTTTGTCTTGCCTTCCCAATAAAAGGATTGGGTGATTCTAAGGCACTTGAGAATTGGTCCATATATGAGTAAGGTGATGGAATTGGTTCATCCCACCATTCTTGTTCTTTTCTATACATTTTTGCCTCAGTTATATGGTTTAAGAGATTTTTTTTAGTTTTGTAGGATTGTTTTATGACCATATTATTTTTAAGAGCTTTAATTGATTGTTCAGAAAAATTTATTGTGATATTAAAATTTTCAGTTTGATATGGTCCTTCAGGGTTACTCTCGGATTGATTAAGCAACTCACTTTCCTTCTATTGATTGAATGTAAGCCTCCACTTCTCTAATTTTTTATCGATTTGCATAAGATCATTTTATGACTTTATCATGCTTTCTAAGCATTTTTCTAAGGAATTAAGTCTTTATTCCTGTAGATTATTTAATGGTTGATTGGTAAATCCTATTGCTTGTGGAATCCTTTCTTCAAAGATTGAGTCATTATTATTTGGAGAAGCTTGATAATGTGGGTAGGACATATCATAAAGTGCATCCATAAAAGTGGATCTTTATGATACCGGGATAATCACTGATTGTGATTGTCATGAAAAATCTGGTTGAGTCCCCCATCCTAGATTAAAGATATGATTATTTCCTGATCTATAGGTCATTCGGATTTGATCTTGATAATCTTGCTTATACATATACTCAGGAAATTGGTTTGGACATTTTCTTGCAAAGTGGGTGGGACTCGAACAAATTGCATAAACTTATTATGCAGGAAGAAAAGATGGATATGAAGAATTTCTATTGGCTTCTAGACGATCTAATCTATGAGACAGATCAACATATATACTATCTAAATCCATCTCTAATTGTTTATTTGTTTTGTTTTAATTAGTTTTAAAGAATAAGAAAAGAGATGAGAAGAGAAAATTCTAAAGATGAGAGCCCTAAAAAGTCCAAGATCTTGAGATAATAGAGGAGAGTATTTTAATTAGGATTTAAATTATAATAGTAAATAAGTTAAGCAAGCATGGACTCTCTATCCTAGGATTTACCTAAATCTTGATAGTTTCTAACTGCCAAGGTTACCTTCAAGCACTTCAGGTAAAGAATCAGTCAATCAACTGGCCAGATAAGTATAAGGTCAGTGAAAGTCCCCTCATTGCCTTCCTTAGATACCAATTACCTTGGTCAGATAAGCTAATGAAATCAATTAAGTAACAACTTTTCTTCGGGA
The DNA here is from genome assembly GCA_006176705.1 of Cocos nucifera. Lineage (NCBI taxonomy): Eukaryota > Viridiplantae > Streptophyta > Magnoliopsida > Arecales > Arecaceae > Cocos > Cocos nucifera. Next base: position 654,155 of record QRFJ01003198.1, read on the forward strand.
TGTAGTTCCTGAACCACTTGCCTAGACACCAATCGAACTAACCCTAATCCATTCTAACTCTTAGGATCTCTTGTCCTATTGAGCTCGAATATTCTTAGGGGCTAATGTCTAATTGATTTTAAATTAAGGTCTAGGTCAATGCAATATGAAGGATGATGGTTTGCGGGCTAAGAAAGAATGATCAAATTTTCATCTTATCTTATTTAATGGATTGTGCCCTTAAAGTATATTATGAATATGCAATGCAAATAAAATAAGATATCCAAATATATTAAAAATTAATTTTTATTATATTTTTGATTTTACTAAATTAATTAAGTGTTATGAGATGTCAATGATTTTTTAGGATTTATGATTTTATCTTTTTATAGATATATTTTAAGTTTTTAATTATGTGATTTTGCAAAAGAAAGTAAATTCAATTGATTAAGTCTTAAAAAGCAATAAATTACTAGTCTATAAAAAGCAGTAAATTAATTATGTAAATAAGAATTTAAAAAAAGCATAAATAATAGGTAGTTAAGCAATTAAATTAAATTGATTGATAATAAAAATATAAATTATTAATTAGCATAATATAATATAAAAACTAAAAATAGAAAAGTAGTAAATAATAAATTAAAATTTTAAAGTAGTAAAATAAATAAATTAATGAAGAAATATAAAGTAACTATGCAATAAAGCATTAGTAAAAATAAATAAGATAATAAATTAAAATAAATAATAAAATAAAGTAGTAAATTAAATAAAGTAATAAAGTAATAAATAAGAAATTAATTAACTTTTTTTAAATTTTTTAGTTAATTTAATTTTTTATTTTTTTATCTAAAGCAATCATGCTACAATCCTCGGCAACGATGCTAAAAATTTGTTTGCTTGTCATTAGAGTATCAAATAATAATTAAACCTAATTTTTCTATTTAGTAGAATAGTTGGTGAGTCGAATGTCGATTTTCTCAAGAATTGAAGGCTGAGTTACATTCAATTTAATTAATTTTTTTTAATTAATTTATAAAATAAAAATTTAAATAAATAGATTAAAAAAAATTAATTTAAGATTTTAGCAAATTAAATAAAAAATATAATTAATTAATTAATTAAGATTTTGGGATTAATTAAAAGTATTCTAGAATTTTAAATCCATCTCTAGCATGATTGTGGTAATTTTCTTTAGTGTAAGAATTTATTATTTTAAGAATTTAGTTATGATTATAACTTATTTTTTTTGGGCATGAACTGTATCTCTTGATCACGATCCATCTCAATAGAATCATAAATTATTCAATACTTTAATTCTTAAAAATTGATAACATGACTTTTATTGATTCTCTCTAATATAAACTATTAAATCGAGCATGGATTGTATCTCCTAATCACAATCCATCTCCATAAACATAATCTATTTAAATATCAATCAATAATAAGCACGTTATTAAATCTCATCCATGGAAGATAGAATTTAGGATTGGAAAGGAGAATAATTTATTCATTGCATAAAAAAAATTATAAAAAAAAATATAACCCATGTTCGAAGACTTCATCTACTCTTTCAGAATCACGATCTTTAGTTGTACATAGTTGATGAACTACTCTCTAGCATCTTCAAATCTCCAAAGAAAAAGAAAAAGAAAAAGAAAAGAAGAAAGAAGAAAAAAGAAGAAGAAAGGAGAAAAGAAGAAAAGGAAGAGAGAAAGTGAGGAAAAAGGTCTAATTTTCCCCCAAGGGGGCTCTCTACTATTTTCTAGCATACAGGAGATTAAATAGAGGAGAAAATCAAGAGTTTTTGGATTCTTGTCGAGCTCAAATCGGAGTTTGGATCGAATTTAATCACTCAGTTTATTCCTAGCCATCCGTTTGAAATCAAATGGCTATTAATCTATTAAAAACTATCATTGGGAGCTCCTGATTATTGTCGGATTGATTTTGGGCCATTGGATCTTGATTTGGAGCGATATCGGCCATTGAATTGCACGTAGAAGGGCCTAAAACTCCTATTCAAATTGGGAAATAATGTCAGCCATTAGATCTTTATCGGTTGCCTTCTCAGTCGTTCGTTAGCACCTAAATCTCAGCCATCCATCAGTGCTCGAATCTCAGCCATTAGATCTAAATCAGGATTGCTCTTAGCCACTAGATTTTACTTTTACTATGCTCATGGACCACTATGGATCGAGTGCACTATAGACCCGAGCCAATCGTTGTGTGCCTGGCCCGATGAAATGACAACTTTGCCCTTATACGCCATTATAAAAATGTGGTTGACCCTTTAAGGGTCTATGCTCACCATGTGTCATACGCCGATTGGCCACGCCTGCTGAGCTGACCGATCTATGCCTATTCCATGGATCGATCGGTCGGTCCATCATGCACGGATCTTATTTTTCTTTTTTTTTTTAATTTTAACTTTTGAGCTTGATAATTTCTTTTATTTTAGCTTTAATTTGAGTGAAATTTATTGCATTAAAACCCATAAATTGAGCTCTTCATATTGGTGGAGTTTTTTCTATAAAATATTTATAAAAATATCAATTATTTTAAATAAATATTAAATTAATATATATTTTAATATTTTATTTAATAATTTATGATAATTATTAGGCATAGTCAAGTACTTATGAAGTTGGTGTGTGATCAAGATGGGATCGACCACTCTAAGAGTTGAAGAATAATGTGTCACTTTATTTCAATATAGCAAAATCTTGGCCAGGGTAATCCATGAGATGGATTTGGTATTTTGAAATACAATATGGACAGCCTAATTAGAGTTAATAGTTTAACTCTGAGATGTCCTATGAGCATTTTGGTCAAGGGTATGAATTATATAGAAACTATATCCATATGGGTTCTAAGGATATTATTTTACACATTCGACCTATCTAGCCATCGGGTACCATTACTAGATGGTCACTTCAATTATTATAGGAATCTATTTCTATACTACCAGCTTAGGTTCGGACCTATGGAGTCACATACATTAGAGTTCATGATTCAATTGGATGGTTGATCAACGATTAAGAATCGTTTTAAGGTTAAATGATCAATACGATTAATGTTTAACCTAGTGCAAATATTACAGGAGGATTGATTAGCAATTTGATTACTAATTGATTTAATTTGATTAAGTAAAAGGGTTGAATTTAAGTTTAATTAAATATAATTTAATTAGATTTGGTTTGAACTTGATTGGATCAAGGTCAATTGGTTTATTGGATAAGCCAAGTGCAAGGAAGAATTAGTCCTAGTTCACCTAGAACTTGGGTCAACCCAATTTTCTAATTTAATTAAAAAATTAAATTAAAATTTAATTTAATTTAATTTAATTTAATTAAGTTTTTAATTAGATTAGGACCTAATTTAATTGGGTTGAGTTACTTCTAGTTTGATTTGGTTTGAGAAATCATATTTGACCAACTCAAATATGGAATCCTTGTAAGACTAGGATCCACCTTACTTGTGCCACCTATATCCCATGCCCTCTCATGCCCTTTCTTATTTTTGGCATCAAAACCACCCTCGCCTAGGCCTTCTCACACACCCCTTGATTCCCTTCTCTCTTTTATGATAATTAGTTATGGATCTAGTCAAAAGAGGAAGTTTGAATTTGATTTGAATTTCCTTTTGGATATAGTTTTAGAAAACTAAAGCTCCTCCCATGCATGTTGCCCATTCTTCCTATTTTCTCTCTAATTTTTTTGGTAAAAAAGAAGGATTTTTGTGTGCCTTTCTCTAGTGGTCCATGCCAAAAAGAAAGGAGGGGGCGCCCAAGTGTTGGGTGCCCTAACTAGTTGCCATATTTGTTCTTTCCTAGTCTAAGAATTTGATCCAACAAGCACTCTTCTATATCTTATTATATAGGATGAATTTTGAGCTAATTTTTGGAGACAGTCCTAACCTTGGAGAGGGCTTTTGGGTGTGTGAATAGCAGGGTGAGAGACCTCTTGGGCATGGGATTTTTATAGACACTAATCTAGGTGTCTAGATAAGAGAATAGAGAAGAAGAAGAGGGTCTTCTTTTAGGATTACTTTGTTCTTCTCTTCTCCTCCTCTTTTTGAGATTATTTGAGAGTATCTCAGATCTAAAATCTCTCCTCTTTCTTTTAATTTTTAAAGAAGTCCAAATCCAGAATAAGAAAGCATCGGATCAACTATCGAAGAAGGATCAGCAAAGTACTAGCATACTGTATTGATTTCCTGCATCAAACTTTTGATCAGAGTTTATGGGCTTGTGTAGACATCTCTTAGAGACCGAACGTATGTTTAACTTAGAGCATCATCCTCAAGCCTGGATCAGTAAGTTAGAACATCTAACTTGCAAAGGTAATATAGATCTGATATGTTATTACATACCTGCATTAGATGTAGTGTAGATGCATGTTGATATGATCAACATGTTCTTCTTCCTTATGTGTTTAATTTTTGAATTAATCTCATGCCATAATGATGTAATAGGATCTTAGATCTAGGTATTTTCTATTTTTTATGAATAAATTTTAATTTATTTTAGTCTTTTACTTCTTGATCTTGAAAAATTTCAAGATCTAGCTCTAAAATCCTAGATCTAGTTCCTTCAATTGGTATCAGCGCTAGGTTGATTATTATATAATTATATATTTATATTTAGATTATTTCTTAGATTAGATCTAATTTATAATCTGATTATTAAATCTTAAATTAGAAATCATGATCACATGAATTGATTATAAGGTTGTCCTACTATCCCTTACAGTGGAAAGGTTTATCCTTTACAGTGGAAATGTTATCCTAGTTCATATAGATCTATTTTTTATCATAAATTTATTAAATATAATCTAATTTTATTTATAATTTATTAAATTTAAAAGAGTTTTAGATCTAAAAATAAAAATTTTAGATTGCATGGACTGATTATAAGGTTGTCCTACTGTAAGGTTTATCCCTTATAGTGAAGAGGTTGCTCTAATATGTGCTAATCTAAAATATTGATCATAAAATTTTAGATTAGATCTAAAAAATTTTATGATCTGATTAAAAATATTTTAATCTAATTTTAATCATCATAAATGTGTTAGATTTGATCTAAGATAATTTATGATTGATTGGAGTTGAAACTATTTCAATTACATAAATCTATTTAGATTAGATCTAAAGTAGTTTCATATTTATCTTACTTGCATATTGATTATGAATCAAACACACAACTTTGTTGGTAGAACCATATTATAAAAATATTTTATAAATAAAAAAATTATTTTTGGAAAGTTAAATCCTAACCCTCAATCCAAAACTTAATTAAGAATTAAGAAGTTATTTGATTAGGATCTAAGATTGTGAATTGAAGATCCTAAGATACAAATCATAACACATTGGGTTAAATGGATTAGTGGAGATTAGATCCATTAATTGGGTTAGATCTAGGATTAGATTAAAGAATAGACTTAATTAGAGAATTGACTAAATCTAATTAATTGTTGTCCTAGATTAGGTCAAGAATTCTCTAGGTTAATTATAATAGTTGTAGTTGATCAAGTCCATGTCTTTAATGAGATCCAAGATAGACTTGATTCTTGGCTACGTGTTCTAGCATGAATTGTTAGGTTGATCTAATCAAGACTAATTAAACCAGTTGGTGTCTAAGATAAATCAGATCGATGGTCTTTAATTGGTAGCCTGCTTATCTGGCTATTTTTGATGGTGTCTAAGGCAAGCTTTGGCAAACCCTCCTACTAATCAAACTTACCAGACCTCTTGGTGAAATTATATTTTGATCGGATTATTTGACTATTCGAGCTGACTCATATTAGCTAGATAAATCAGTGTAACTGATTTAGATGCTCTTAGACCAGTCTATTAATGGTCTCCCTTAAGCTGACTTAGTGAAGCCAGTGGAAGGATTATGATAAGCTGGTTCATCTGGTCTTTCCTTTTTTTTAAAATTAAATTTTTTAAAATTATTAGATCCCTAAAATAAAATAGTTATTATAATAACTAGATCATAGCCTCCCATTAAGTTGATGATAATGGGTCCATTAGTTGGATAATTATTGGAAGCCCAAAGGCCTGATGCTTATCGGCTAATGGAATTATCATTCATTATATGATTTCTTGGCTGTATCTTTATAAATGATGGTTAAGTTAGCCAACCAAAATTGGGCTTAATCATTCATTGGTTTGATATACCTAGTATGGTCATGTTAGTGGTTGGACCTAATTGGATCTTTTCAGTGGAGGCCAAAGCCTACTGATTAGGGATTAGAAAAAAAATTTAATTACTAAAAATTATTTAAAAAAATAATTAGTTATGAATCTACCTTTAGATGTACATGAGTTGGCCAACCAAAGTTGGGCTCGTGTGCAGTCTATGTGGATTCTAGTATCTATTAAGAAATTAGGATAATTCCTCAAATTAGAGGTAGAGGCTACCAATTCAAATAAAATAGTAGAGAACCTTTTGATTAAAGTTCAAATATTTAGGTTTAATAAATTAATTACTAATTAGGTTATAATTTTTTTTATGCAGATATGGCCACTTTCCTATCGCTTCGATCATTATTGGACAATGATAAGTTGGTGGGACTCAACTTCGGTAGCTGATACCAAAAGTTGAAGATAGTCCTAGAGCATGAACGAATTCTATATATGTTGATGGATCCTGCATCTGAGGAGCTAGCTATCAATGCACGTAGAATAATCAGAGACACTAACCAGAAGTGGCTCAGTGATCGAACCATAGTGCATTGCATCATGCTGGCTGCCATGAGCGAAGAGTTCAGTCGCAGATTCGAGATGACTCAGCCAAAAGATTGCTTCAAGTGTTGGAGGATTTTTTTGGCATACTCGATGACGTTGAAAGGCATAAGACTAGTTATGCCTGTTGTTCCAGATGGCTGCTCTGATACCAATCTATTGGGAATAATCCTTGAGCTCGATGCTTGTGAAAATAGCTACAAGGATCCAAGAAAAGGGATGGCCTTTCTATTAAAACCCCAGCAAACTTAAGGGCATGGAGAAAAAAGAGAGAATGAGAGAGGAAGAGAGATTTCAAGAAGAAAAGGCTCGTATTGATTCCATGCTTAGTTTACAAAACTCAGTACAAAGTATATATACTTGGTCAAATAAGATCTAACCTAAAAAACTCTCCTAGCTAACCTAATGTGATGCACTCTCCGAGCCCATGTACATCCATGTCTCCCATGCACACACTCGTTGGACAAATCCCAGTCTAATCCATAGGTTAGTCCCCTTAGGACCTTACAAACCAAGGCCCTAAGTTCCTAGGATTAAACCCAATCCTAGGTCAGAATAAAAACTACATTCTATTCTGTTCACTGCTCAAGCTGGCTCGATTAGCAGTCGGGTTGGCTTGACGGTGATGTCTTCTATGAGAACCAAAATCACTACTCTCTATTCTGCTACTTGAGCCATCTCTCTCAGGATTCGAGCCAGCTCGACTTCCACTCGAGCTATCTCTGATAGGAACTGAGCCAGCTCTTCCAGCATATCAGCCTGATATACTCCCCAGACTTCTGCTCGAGCCAGCACTCTCAGAATTTGAGCTAGCTCATCTTTAGCTCGGGCTGGCTCTTCTGTAGCTTGGGCTAGCTCTTCTGACAGGATCCAAGCTAGCTCTTCTGAAGCATTCATCAAAGCTTTTTGACGATTGATTCCATTTACTCCTTGCTCTCTTTCCATCTACTTCTAAGGCTTGAGAACACCATACCTAAGCTCACAATCTCCATCTTGATGTTCCCAATTCCTTGTGAACTCAGCTATATCTATCAGTCCCATCAATACCATGCAATTGTAAAAGCTATTCTATGGAAGTACCTTTGTGAGCACATCAGCTGGATTTTTCTTGGTGTGAACCTTCACTAGCTCCACTTCACCATCCTTCACTAGTTCTCTGATTCTATGGTATATAATATCAATGTGCTTAGTCCTTGCATAATACACAAAGTTTTGTGCGAGCAACAAAGCACTCTAGCTGTCATAATGCATTCTGATTGTATCCTATGGGAATTCCATCTCCAGCGCTAAGCCTTTTAACCATAGAGCTTCCTTCGCTGCCTCTATGATGCCAATGTACTCCGCTTCAATAGTGGACAAGACCATAATTAGCTATAAGCAAGATCTCCATGAGACTGGATCTCCACACAAGTTGAATATAAAATCTATAGTCAAACGTTGAGTGTCCACATCTCCACCAAAATCTGCATCCACAAATCTCTTTATTAGTCCTCAAGTCTCCTTGGACATGTTAGGATGTTCCTTAGCACCTTCCTGCTGACCATAGCAGATGTCGATCTCAACTAAACCTGCCAAGTATCTGAAGATACCCTTCAATGCTCTTCAATGCTTCTTTCTAGATTGAGCCACAAACCTGCTCACTTGACTCACTGCATGGGCTAAATTTGGACTACAACATACCATAGAGTATATAATACTTCCCACACCAGAAGCATATGAAATCTTTTTCATCTCTTGAACCTCCATCTCAGTCTATGGTGACATGGTCTTAGAGAGTCTAACATGCCCAACAAGTGGCAGCTCTGCCGGTTTAGCATCCTTCATACTAAATCTCTTTAAGATCTTCTTAATGTATCCTCTCTGAGATAGATGTAGCAGCCTCTTAGTTCTGTCTCTGATAATTTTCATTCCTAGGATCTTGTTTGCAGGCCACAAGTCTTTCAACTTAAATTTTTGAGATAAAGCTTCCTTCAACTCCTGCACTACTTTCTTACTTTTGCATGCTATCAGCATGTCATCTACATACAAGAGTAAGTATAACTAAGACCCATCTTCCAAAGACCTCACATATATACACGAGTCATGATCGCACCTGGATAGTCTAATACTTCTCACATAAGTATCAAACCACTTGTACCACTATCTAGGAGACTGCTTCAATGCGTACAATGATTTCTTCAGTAAACAGACCTCTCTCTCTGACCCAAGCTTCTTGAAGCCTTGTGGCTGCTTCACGTATATGTTCTCCTCTAAATTCTCATAGAGGAATGCTATCTTAATATTCATACTCTCCAGCTCCAAGTCATGAGCAACAGCTATGCTCAACAGCACCATGATGGACGTATGTCTAACAACCAGAGAGAAGACTTCTGAGTAATCAATCTCTTCTCTCTATGAGTAACCTTTGGCTACTTGTCTGGACTCCACCTTGCTCTGAAGGTGCCTCTTTTTTGATGAAAATCCATTTGGAGCAAATGAATCGAGCATCATCTGGTAGATCTATCAGCTACCATGTCTGATTTTTCTTGAGAGACTCCATCTTCTCCATCATGGCTTGCATCCATGACTTCCGATCTGAACTCTCCATGGCCTCCTCGAAGCTCTCTGGATCTCCATTAGCAGTGATGAGAGCATAGAAAATAGTCTCATTAATGCCATATCGCATCAGTTTGTGAATAGTGAGCTTTGGCTTATGCAGTGCCACTCTCCTTATGGTATCCTGCAAGTCTACAGCCTATGGTTGCCTCTGCACTTTCCTCAGGATAGATTGCTCTCCATGCTGGTCCTCCACAGGTGTATCACCATGCCTGTCTAACTCCACCTCAAACTGAATACGACTTGAGATTGATATTGAGGGCAAATCACCTATATTTGAGAGCTGTCCCATGTCATCCTATGTTGTCTTCACAACCCCATCTATACTTTTCGATTTCAACATGATACTCTTTTCGTCAAATATCACATTCCGACTGAGGACATACCTTTGAGAATGTGAATCCCACAACAAGAAATCCTTCACATCTCATGAAAATTTGATGAATATCATCTTCTATGACTTTAGGTCCAACTTGCTTCTGTCGGCTTCTTCTATCAAAGCATATGTAGGATAGTCGGACACCTTTAAGTGGCCAAGCTCCACCTTCTTTCCACTCTAGATAGTCTCTGAAATTCTTCCATTCAATTTTCTATGGGAAGATCTATTAACAAGAAAACATAAAAAATAAGGGCATCACCCCAAAATGATTTGGATAGTGATGCCTGCAGCCTCAAGCTTCTAGTCTTCTCTATCAGTATCTGATTCATCCTCTCCACGTCATCATTCTGCTAAGAGGGCATCTTCACTGTGTAATGATGTTTTATTTAATTTTTCTCACAGTATCTCCTGAATGCTAAGCTGGTGTATTTTCCTCCATTATCAAAGCTCAAACACTTCACTGGCTATCCTGTCTCCTTCTCCACCTCAGCTCTCTAGATTTTAAATGGAGCAAAAATATCTAATTTTTCCCTCATCATGACCCATACCTTCATGGAGAAATCATCTATCAAGGTGGTAAAATATCTCACTCCACCTCGAGATGTAACAGGTGCCGGTCCCCATACATCTTAGTGAACAAGCTCCAAAATTGCTTTACTCTATTTGGTACTATTAGCAAATATAATTCTGTGTTATTTACCATAGGTACAAGGCTCACATAGGTCATCTTCTTTCTTTCTGACTGCTAAAATCAGATCTCTTCTACTCAACTCTACAAGCTTCCTATCACTCAAGTGATCTATACGATAGTGCCACAGCTTGTAGGCTAGCTGCTCCTCCTATGCTGCTATAGACACCTTCGCACTATCTATAACTACTGAGCCCTCCATCCTGTATAGGTTGTTGCTTAGTTTTCTTCCTTTCATCACCACCAATGCGCCTTTGGAAATCCTTGAACACCTATTGTCAGGCTAACAACTGAAAGCATATCCTTATCCTTCCAAGTAACTTAGGGATATCAGATTCTTCTTCAGTTCTAGCACATGCTTCATATTGGTGAGTGTCTGTATGACTCCATCATACATCCTCACTCTTACTATACCAACACTAGCAACTTTACATAGATGATCATCTCCAAGACTTACACTCCCTCCATCGAATCATTCATAAGATGAGAACCACTCTCGATGTGCAGTGTAATAGTGGGAACACACTGAATCTAGTATCTAGTGGTTGTCCAACTCTATTACTTTATTTGATACATCAGTATATCTTCTCCACTATCTTCAGATGATAAATCACCACTCCCACTAGTCGATCCACCCTTAGAAGTGCACTTCTTCTTTTCATTCTTTAAAAGTAGATAATTTCTTCTAATATGATCAGGTTAATGATACTTGTAATATTTTCAAGTCTTTTGATTTCTTCGAGATTTTGATCTACCCTTAGATTTATCTCTAGTTCTCTCCTTAGGCCTTCTTTACCTCTCATTCACAAAAAGCACCTGTAAATTAGGATTTTCTTTAACTAGCCTCTCTCGCTGCTCGTTGGACCTGAGAACTCCAACCACCTCCTCAAAGTTTAATGTCTCCTTTTCATACACCAGAGTAGTAATGAGACTATCATATGCTGCTGGCAGCGAACACAACAATAGGAGTGCTCTATCCTTCTCATCAATCTTCACATCAAGGATTATAACATCCGAGCAAACTTGATTGAATCTCTGGATGTGGGAAATTAGATCTCCTCCTTCGAACATCTGCAAACAGTACAGCTGCTTCTTCAACCACAGCTTGTTTGTCATGTTCTTGTCCATATACATGTTCTTCAATTTCTAACAAAGTTCCTTCAGTGTGATTTTCATGTTGATCTCCGGTAGAACTTTATCAGTGAGGCACATATGAATCGTATTAAAGGCTATCTCTTCAAGTTTCTCTCACTTTTCAACAAAAATCTTTTTCAATCTTTTGTGAGTCAAGATCTTGTAGATTCTATTCTATACCAATAGATCCTTCATCCTTTGCTACCAAAGGCTGAAGTTATCCTTTCCATCAAACTTTTCAAAGTCTGCCTTGATGGTACTCGATTCCATCTTAACTAGATTTCAATAATCAAACATAAAAAAAAAATAAATAGTATTTAAAGAAATCTGTTCAGCACCTTACCACAACACCAGGCTAAGCTTTGACCTTTTCTCTATCAAATCAAACAACCAGGATCTGATACCAATTGTTATTCCAAATGGCTACTTTGATACCAATCTATTGAGAACATTCCTTGCACTCGATGCTTGTGAAAACAACAACAAGGATCCAAGAAAATAGATGACCTTTCTATTGAAATGCTAGCAAACTTTAGGACATGGAGAAAAGAGGAAGAACGAGAGAGGAAGAGAGATTTTAGGAAGAAAAGGCTTGTATTGATTCCATGCTTAGTTTATAAAACTCAGTACAGAGTATATTTGCCTGGTCAAATAAGATCCAACCTAAAAAACTCTCCTAGCTAACCTAATGTGATGCACTCTTTGAGGCCATGTACACCCATGTCTCTCATGCATACACCCATTGGACAAATCCCAGTCCAATCCATAAGTTAGTCTCCTTAGGACCTTACAAAGTAAGGTCCAAAGTTCCTAGGATTAAACCCAATCCTAGGCCAGAATATTAACTACGTTCTGTTCTATTCATTGCTCGAGCCGACTCGATCAGTAGTCGGGTCGGCTTGACGGTGATGTCTCCTGTGATAGCCTGAATCACCACTCTCTATTCTGCTACTCGAGCTGGCTCTCTCAAGGTTCAAGCAGGCTCGACTTCCACTTGATCTGGCTCTGATAAGATTCGAGCCAGCTCTTCTAGTGTATCAATCTGATATACTTTCTGAACTTCTGCTCGAGCTAGCTCTCTCAGAATTTGAGCTGGCTCGTCTTCAGCTCGGGCTGGCTCTTCTGACAGGATCCAAGCTAGTCCTTCTGAAGTGTTCGCCAAAGCTTTTCGACGATTGAATTCATTTGCTCTTTGCTCTCTTTCCACTTACTTTCAAGACTTGAGAGCACCATACCTAAGCTTATAGCACCATCTTTAACGTTAGGATGCAGGATGGAGTCTCTATCACTGATCATATACTGTATATGATCGAGCTGATAGAGCGATTGAGCAAACTCGACTTTTCTTACATAAGCAGCTTGGAAAAGATGCAATACTAAACTTGCTGCCCAAGTCCTATCTTCCATTTCTTACTCATTACATAATGACAAAGTCTGAAGTTGACTACCATGGGTTACTGGGGTTGCTTCAAAACTTTGAGAAGGATCACCAACTCCACAAGAAGTCGGTGTACTTAGTGGGAGGTTCGTCTTCTGATTCTTGACCCTTTAGGAAAGGAAGAAGAACAAGAGAAAGAAGGGCAAGAAGGTGCAAGTTCAGACTGGAACTTCTATGCTGGGGCAGACCAGGAAGATCAAGCCCGATAAGAGTCAAGTTGAATGCTTCTTTTGCAAGAAGTGGGAGCACTAAAAAAGAAATTAGCCTCAGTACATTGCCTCCCTAGATCCGAACAGGCAGAGAAAGAAGCAAGCTGTTACTGGATAAGATATTTATATGATAACTCCTTATAATTTCTCTATTTATGATTATACTGATCGGGTATTAGATGCAATAGCCCTTACCATATTTGCAATTTATTGTAGGGGTTGTAGGTCAGTAGGATATTTGAGCAAGATGAAAGATTCATGAATGTTGAAGATGGAAGATTAGTTTTAGCTTTAGGCATTCTGAAACTTATATTTGAGTACCATACTGTTGTTCTTAATAATTATCATTTCTGTCTCAGTTTTCTTTTAAATATCATTTCTATAGGTCTTCTAGCCAAAAATAATTATACAATTTTAATAAAAAAATAAATTTATAATATCATTATGAATGGTGTTACTATTTTTTATGGATATTTGAATAATGGTGTGTATATGCTATCACAACCTATTAACGTAGTCTATTCAACTGGCAAGCATCTTAGATTACATAGTATATCAAATATCTACTTATGGCTCTATAGGTTAGGTCACATAAATAAGAATAGGATAAATAGATTGACTCACGAAAAAATCTTCAAAGTCAGTGATCATGAATCACTTTTAACCTATGAATCCTATCTTCTTGGTAAAATGACCAAGTCACCTTTTTTAAAAAAAGGTGAAAGAGCCACTGAGCTTTTAGATCTAGTATATACTGATGTATGTAGACCAATGAGCACAAATATCAGAGATGGATATTTCTACATCATCACTTTCATAGATGATCTATCTAGATATGGATATGTCTATCTGATGAAACACAAGTCAGATTCAATTGAAATGTTCAAACGATTCCAAAGTGAAGTAGAAAAATAAAGTAAAAAAAATATTAAAACTCTTCAGTCTGACCAAGGAGAGAATATCTTTCTAATGAATTTCTCACATATCTAGAAGAGAATGAGATTCTCTTCCAATAGACTCCTTCAGGAATACCATAGCATAATGGTGTGTCTGAAAGGAGGAATAGGACTCTGTTAGACATGATCCAATCCATGATGAATTTTGCCAACTTATCGATATTTTCTTAGGGATATGCACTCAAATCAGCTTGTTATCTATTAAATAAGGTTCCAAGTAAGTCTGTAGTTAAGACTCCATATGAGATATGGATAGGACGTAAGCTAGCATTTTCATATCTTAGAGTTTGAGGGTGCCCGGCTTATGTCAAATGGTTAGTTACAAATAAACTTGGACCTAGGTCTGACAAGTATACATTCATAGGATAACCAAAAGAGATCAAAGGATATTATTTCTACCATGCTGATGAACAAAAGATATTTGTCAACTTTAAGATAATCTTTTTGGAAAAGAAATTTCTTGGTGAAGGAACTATTTCCTTTAAGGTTGAACTTGATGATGTTCAATAGGTAGAAAAATTGACACCTATAATTGAACCTGAGTCGGATTTGATTAGATCAAATTTGGAGCTTAGTGTACCTGCACCATTAAGGCGATCTGGTAGAGTACCGCATCATTCGAATAGATATTATGATTTCTTGGTTCGAAATAGTGATCCTATTGAACTTGATGAGAATGATGAGGATAGGTGTATATGATACAACCTGAGGGGTTCACATCCATAGATGAGTCCAAGGTGTGTAAGCTTTACAGATCTATTTATGGATTAAAGCAGGCATCTCAGAGTTAAAACATGCATTTTGATAAAATGATCAAAATATATGGCTTCATTAAGAACGAAGAAGAGTCCTGCATTTATAAATAGATAAATGATCCAGCAGTGGTATTTCTTGTCTTCTATGTGAATGACATTCTCTTAATCGAAAATGACATCCTCGCATTGCAGAAAATAAAAGTTTGGTTGTCATCATAGTTCTCCATGAAGGATTTAGGTGAAGCATCATATATCCTAAGGATGAAGATCTACAAGGATAGATATAAGAGGATACTTAGGTTATCCCAGTTCATGTACATAGATATTGTGCTGAAGAGGTTCAGCATGAAGAATTTCAAAAAGGATTATCTTCCGATAGACCATAAAATTTTTCTCTCTAAGAAGAATTGTTTGACAACTCCTGAAGAGAGAGAGCGTATGAGCAGAGTCCAATATGCTTTGATAGTGGAATCTATTATTTATGTCATGATATGTACAAGACCAGACATGGCATACTCACAAGGAGTAGTGAGTAGATACTAGTCTGATCCTAGAAAAAATCTCTGAAAGTGGTTAATGCTATTCTTAAGTATTTGAGAAAAATTAAGGATCAATGGTTGGTTTATGATGGATTAGATCTAAAATTTATGGAGTTTACAGACTCCAGCTTTCAATCTAACCATGATGACAGCAAAAGCTTATCGGAATATATCTTTATTCTGAATGGTGGAGCCATCTACTAAAAGAGTTTCAAGCAGCATACTATGGTAGACTCTATTTGCGAAGCAGAGTATATCATAGTATCAGATGTCGCAAAGAAAGCTGTGTAGCTGAAAAAATTTATCATCGAGCTTGGAGTAGCACCCTCCTTAAATAGTTTAGTCTTGCTCTACTATCATAGCACTGGTGTTAGAGCTCAGGCAAAGGAACCAAAGGCATACTAGTGGACGAAGCATACTCTGCATCGCTTTCACCTAATCTAAAAGATCGTGGATCGAGGTGACATCGATCTTTAGAAGATCGATGGAAAAAAAAATCTGGTCAATCTCTTTACTAAAGCCCTGGCGATAAAGAAGTTTGAAAACTATAAATCAAAGATGGATATTAAATACTGTGCAGAGTGGCTTTAGGATAAGTGAAAGTTATTAAAAAATATATTCCAAACTCAATCATTAGTCTGTTGATGATTGAACTATATTATAATTATAATTAATTTATTAATTAATAAAATATATATTTTTAAATATTTTTCATCATAAGTTTTACATCTTCTAACGAACTTCATTATTGTGATGAAGTCCTTAGGACTATTTAGGTTTGATAAAGAGAGAATTTATCAATTAGTCCTTAAAATTATTCATGATCAAATGATAGACTGTTAATAAGGACGATAGCATCTATTAAGCATAGGTTGCTGTATGTCATAAAGGTTGGTTGTCCTCTTAATCAAGAAGTATAGAGACACTAGTATGGCATACAGATAAGATATAGAGATACATCATCACTGAATGTGATCAACTTCAGAGCATTCTGCTATCAAGAATATCTCTGATGGGATATAGGTATAAGTATTTCTTAAACCTGAGATCACCTCAGTGGCTTGCAAACAACTCACTATGCTTTGATACCAGACTAATTAAATTTCTAATTCAATAATGAAAGGCTTTTGGGCATAGTCAAGTACTTGCAAAGTTGGTGTATGATCAAGATGGGACTGACCACTCCAAGAGTTAGAGAATAATGTATCACTATATTTTAATATAGCAAAATCTTGGCTAGGATAATTAATGAGATGGATTTGATATTTTGAAATATAATGTGAACAGTCTAATCAGAGTTGATAGTTTAACTCTGCGCTGTCCTATGAGTATTTTGGTCAAAGGGATGAATTATATGAAAACTATATTCACATGGATTCTAAAGATGTTGTTCTACACATTCGATCTATCCGACCGTTGGGTACTATTGCTAGATGATCACTTCGATTGATACAGAAATCTATTTCTATGCTACCGACTTAGGTTTGGACCTATGGGGTCATACTATTAGAGTTCATGATTCAATCGGATGGTTGATCAATGATTAAGAATCATTCTATGATTAAACGATCAGTATGATTGATGTTTAATCTTATGCAAATATTGTAGGAGGATCGATTAGCAATTTAATTACTAATTAGCTTAATTTGATTAAGTTAAAAAATTAAGATTAAGTTTAATTAAATATAATTTAATTAGATTTAATTTGGATTTGATTGGATTAAGTCTAATTAGTTTATTGGATAAGATAAGTGTAAGAAAAAACTAGTCCTAGTTCAACTAGGACTTGGATCAATCCAATTATCTAATTTGATTAAAAAATTAAATCAAAACTAAATCTAATTTAATCAAATTTAATTAAGTTCTTAATTAGATTAGATCCTAATTTAATTGGCTTGAGTTACTTCTGATTTGATTTGGTTTGAGAAATCATATTTGACCAAGTCAAATATGGAATCCTAGTAAGGCTAGGATCCACCTTGCTTGCGCCACCTATATCCCATGCCCCCCCATGCCCTTTCTCTCTTATTTTTGGCATCAAAACCATTTTTGCCCAGGTCTTCTCAAGTGCCCCTTGATTCCCCTCTTTCTTTTATGGCAATTAGTTATGGACCTAGTCAAAGGAGGAAGTTTGAATTTGATTTGAATTTTCCTTTGGATAGAGTTTTAGAAAACTAAAACTCCTCCCATGCATGCCACCCATTCTTTCTATTTTCTCTCTAATTTATTTGATGGAAAAGAATGAGTTTTATGCACCTTTCTCTAGTGGTCCATGCCAAAAAGAAAGGAGGGGGCGCCCAAGTGTTTGGCACCCTAACTTGTTGGCATATTTGTTCTTTTCTAGTCTAAGAATTTGACCCAATAAGAACTTCTCTATATCTCATTAGGATGAATTTTGGACTGATTTTTGAAGATATTCCTCACTTTGGAGATAGCTTCTAGGTGTGTGAATACTAGGGTGAGAGACCTCTTGGGTGTGGGGTTTTCATAGACATTAATCTAGGTGTCTAGGTAAGAAGAAGAAGAGGGTCTTCTTCTAGGGTTGCTTTGTTCTTCTCTTCTCCTCTTCTTTCTGAGATTATTTAGAGTATCTCAAATCTAAAATCTTTTCTCTTTCTTTTGATCTTTGGAGGAGTTTAAATTTAGAAGAAGAAAGCATCAGATCGATTATTGAAGAAGGATCAACATAGTACTAGTATACTGTGCTGATTTTCTGCATCAAAATTTTGATCGAGGTTCGTAGGCTCGTGTAAACATCTCTTAGAGGCCGGATGCTTGTCCAGCTCAGAGCATCATCCTCAAGTCTGAATCAGAAAGTTAGAATGCCTAACTTGCATAGGTAACATAGATCTGATCTGTTATTACATATCTACATTGAATATAGTATAGATGCATGTTGATATGATCAACATGTTCTTCTTTCTTTTATTTTTAATTTTTGATTTAATCTTATGCCATAATCATATAATAGGATCTTAGATCTGGGGATTTTTTATTTTTTATGAATAAATTTTGATTTATTTTAGTCTTTTGCCGTCTGATCTTGAAAAAATTTCAAGATCTAGTCTTGAAATTCTAGATCTATTTTCTTCAATCTTCATCCTCAGATGAGTTGGGAAAAGACCAAGGATGAGGTCGATTGATCGACTAAAGTTTGATTCCCACAACTTGGAAGATTTAATGGGTGACAGTAGGAAAAAAAAGTGGCAATGGAGATGAATTTGAAGAAATAATGTTTGTATTGAAGATGAAATTTAGAATGGATAGGCCGCATAGATTACAAAATGCTAAAGAACACAAAAATGGCCCAACCACTAAGTCTGCTTAGCCATTATCAAGGTTGAATACAATAAAAAAGAAAAGGAAAGACAAGTCCTAGGCATTGGTAGGGACATCAGGCTTTTCGGTTGGGATGTCGGGCTCCACCAACACGATCATGGGTGGAGGCTGGGGGGAAGCTCTAACATCCTTGGACAGCACATCTTTGGCACCTCCCAACCCAACTTCCTCCTTGGCATCCGCATCCTCATCGACATCTGCCAAGCTGAGGTCGATGTCCGAAAAAAGACTTTGAACCTTAGCCTTGGAATCTGCAAAGCCCTTTAGGTAAGATTCAGTGTCAAACTCTAGCTTGGCCACCATAAATTCATTCAAGGAATGGAAGGCCTCAACTGCTTTAGCCTTCTCGGCCATTAGATTTTTCTCCCACTAGGCCGTCACCATGTGAAGAGCCTTGGTCACCCGACCCTTGGCTTGGACCCGAGCATTTTCCACCTTGATCTCCATCGATTTGACTTTGGCCTTTAGGGACTCGATCTCCCTGTTGACCAACTCTGAAGCCTCGGCTACATTCTTGTTAACTTGTGTAGCTCGGGCCTTGGCCACTTTCGAGGATTGCCAAGCTTCTTTCAAAACATCGATGAAATGGTCCATGTGGTGGACTAACTATGGAGGAGATGAGGTCAAAAGCAAAAGAGAAAAAGAGAAAAGAAAAGAATTTTTTGAATTTATCCAAAGAAAAGAGTCATAGGAGTCCTTAATGTAGTATCAAAGACTTTTCATGTTAATCGCCTTGATGTCGGTCAGAAGAATGGTGGCCTGAAGTAGTTCTCAAGAAACTCAATCGTTCATTAAGCCTGACCCTAGATGTTGAATGCCCTACCTGAGCTCCACAGGAGACCTCTGTAGAGCTGAGGTTGGAGGGTTGGCTCGGTGAGGAGTTTCGCATGAAGAACCCTGAGGTGTGGTTGCAACTCGAAGGGATGAAGAAGTAGATGGAGGAAGTTGTTCCCCCAAGGTGACTTGTCTGAGGAGGGGGGATCACTTGAGCTCTTGAGGAAGAAGCCCCCTCCTCAGAGTTGAACCATGCATCGGCGCCCGAGAAGAGCCAATGGTCGGCTAGGTGAGAATAACCTCAACTTAGTCTCACTTGGGGACAGGAGCATCTCCCAAAGACTTTTCTTTTTGTGACATGATGTAGCACCTTGAGCTATTTGGGCTTCATGTCTAAAAAACAAAAATCATTAGTCAAAAAGAATCAAGATGAAATGTAAATCAAAATAGACACTTATCTTGAGGATTGTTGGGCTC
Organism: Cocos nucifera; assembly: GCA_006176705.1. Lineage (NCBI taxonomy): Eukaryota > Viridiplantae > Streptophyta > Magnoliopsida > Arecales > Arecaceae > Cocos > Cocos nucifera. Next base: position 674,161 of record QRFJ01003198.1, read on the forward strand.
AACCCGACCTTTATATAATGTTTCCTTGGAGAGGAGCTTATGAAGAGGAGCGGCATGGCTGAAAATGAACTTTAAGGCCTCCTCCTCAATGTTTGAGAGTACTGAAGCCTTGTTCAATACCTTCGAGGTTGACCCCATGAAGCATCAAAATCCTAGGGTTGCTTGATCGAAACAAAAAAAATAACGCTCATTCTAGTTGTGAATAAAGAAAGGAGTATCTTAGACGAGATGCCATCCCATCCAAGGAGAAGCATACCACCAACGGACCTCTTTGGGATGTTCCTTGAATGAGAAATATGTTCAGAAGAGATGGATGGTTGACTTAGCATCGAGAAGGAAACAATGAGAAAGGAAGGCTACTATAAGATACCATGAGTTTTGCACCACACTATTGGAAGCTATTTAGAAGATCCTAAGAAGTTAAGCAATAAAAGAATGAAGAGGTAATCTGAGGCTAGCTTTCAAGGACTCTTTGTAGAGTCTGTCCTGACCTCAAGAAGGCCTAGATATCCGATCCTCGAGATTGATGAGCTTTAACTTGAATTTTGGAGGAATTTGATATTGGAGGCAGACGACATATAGGTCATCGTGATTTGCAAGTGAGGATAGATGCCACTCAGAAGGGACCAAAATTTGGCACCTCTTCGACCTCAGAGTCCTCCAAGGAGGACTCGCCATGGCACCAAGGACCTTTATCGAATAGGGCTTGATTAGAGGACTAAGTGCTCGGAGACAAGCTCGAGATGCTCATCATTAGCAAAATTTTAAAAAAAAAGAAAAAAGAAAACTAACCTAGAATAAGGATGACCAAATAGCCTAAGGGTTAGACTTCGAAGGTCGAAGCTCGGTTACAACCAATAATGACTATGGCTGTCGATAGCGATTACTGGAAGTTACACTGATTCGCATGTGCGTTAGGTTGCTATGGGTGCCTAAGTTTGGTTACTAAAATACATTTTAACACTACTGAGTCAGTCTCGGATTTGAATTTCTACTCTCTTTAGCCAACCTCGACTTGAGCTTGGACTTGAGAGTGGGGGACCCATGTATGGACCTTGACCTCTGCCTCAGTCAACTAGAACGTCAGATATGGCCAAGGTGAATCAGAGTTGGCTATAGTTGAATTGGAGGAATTAGCATGGTCCTAGATTTGTTAGGTCATCCCGATCTGGCAAGATGACCATTTTAGAAAAATAATCCTTCTTGTGATTTTGGAAATGCCTGATGAAGAAGTTCTAATTGCCGCAATTCGATTACGCCCAAAATGGCAATTATTGGTTGGCTCTATATCGCAAACACGAAAATACGATCCCTGCTAGCATGATCCACATGCACTATTTGGGATTGGCCAATCCCCCCATCATACATGACCCTAACTCACCCTCTATGATTAAGGAAAAAAAGAGAACCTCAGGAAAGTTCTTGAAAGACCTCAAAATACTCTCTCTCTCTCTCTCTCTCTCATTGTTTTCTGATTCCCAACTAACTTAAGCATCAGAGGATTCCTATTGAAAAATATTTCGGTCCAGGCCTTCTTGTAGGTCTAGCTCTAGCACCAACAAGTCATCTTCATTAGTACCTCATCTCCAGTCCAGGACCCTTCTTCTCGTCTTCTCTCAAGAAGTTCACTATCCAGCTTTCATCTAAGGAGATCAACACTGATCTCATCAACTGCGGATCTAATAGCAACAAATAATATGTTAATGTAATTATATATTTCTATTAAAAGTTCATGAGTATTATCTAAAATTAAATAAAACTATAAATATAATCAAATACATTTGGATACGAATCAAATAGTTGTCTATTCATATCGATATCCATTTTTTTGATGGTTGTGGATATGGATATCGATACAGATTTTAGTTAGATGCTCAAATTACTATTTATATATAGATAAATTCAGATATGAAAATAAATTTAGATGAATATTATATGATTTACTTTCATCCTTACTTGACTTTATATAAGTATCTATGATCTATCTAATACATAACCGATGTAGGACTAAACAAATATTCATATGGTTCTTGCACTTATTTTTGCAACTCTAAAACTAAAAGGTTCCAATCATTTTCTTTATTTTTTCCCCTCCAAAATTTAGGAACAATTTTCTTGGCCCCTCTTTTCAAAACTATATCATGATATTTTGCTTCGACAAGGAATTAAAATCTATCGACAATTGATCATGAAAATATTTATTTATTTATTTATTTTTGAAGAGAAAGTGAGGGTGACCCTTACAATATTCTAATTATCTAAATTTCACTAATATTAATCCAACATTACCACTAGTTGGTAGGTAGAGGGACATGACCGTAAAGGCAAGCCACTACTGTATTATCTATCTCCACTTTGGTCACCTATGATATATTGGTAATCTGACTGCAAAATAAGGCCTCATCACGGTGTCTAAATTCTAAACTTTACTCTGAGACAACAAGATCAGGATTCATATGCTCCGTCTCATTGCGGTGGAGACCCATCAACTAAACAGGTCCGTTAACATGTACCCACTATATATTCAATCACGAATTTACCCGCATGAATGGATGGTGAGTGATTTCATCCAGATGTAACCAGAAAGGTTCAAACACTAAATGGACTTCTTCATCTAATTCGTAGACATGAAGCTGATTCAACTGGTTTCAAGCCAATGCATGACCTGAACCCCACCAAAAGAAAAGAAAAAATGTAAAAAAGAAATGATCCCCAATCCCCATTTCTGTTACCTATTTAAGGCCTGAGTGACAAAAGGGTCACATTGTTAACGGATAAAAGGGTAGGGGCTGAATTGTGAGAAATTGAAGGTCAAAATTTACGTTAAAATGGGTCATAAAGTTTAGCGATTATACTATTTCACTATATGGATTTGTTAAATTAAGTTTCCCTGCTACACGCTTGATCCAACTAATTCGAGTACATAGTTATTTAATGCACTGTTAAGCTCATTATCCTTGCTTTTCTTCTTTCACATTCAGGGACTTAAAGATTAGCGGGATGGTATCTTTCGGGAGTGCAAATAGAGGCAAGGCTGGAGCTCTAGCATAGGCTAGATCTAGCTTTGTTAGCTTGTTTATTAGATTTACTTTAGACTGTATAAGTATATTAAGTACTTTAAGTTTAGAGTTCTAAATTTCATGAACTACTTTGCGTATGACTTTTGGCAATTTGTATGGTATATCAAATATTTTATTGTGAGAATTTAGTTTCATAGCATTTACCTATATATGAATCTTATTGTTATCAAAAATACAAATTCATTAGCAATTTGAAAGTCTTTTATATTTATATGAGGTTGTCGTGCCTTCGGGTTATGTTTTTAGATTTGGGGGCGTGGCACTACCATGCAAGATACTAATTAGATGTAACTATTTATGTTGTTATTTGTAACTATTGATGTCACATGCAAACATACCAGAGTGCAGATTGACCTTTCCTAAAGACTGAATTGACTTGTACACATTCAATAGGAACATATTAAACCAAAGCCGAGTAAACAAGGACATTTGATGGTGATCCCAATGAGGATTGATAAAGTTGGCAGTTGTCATTGAATCTGAAATATTGAAATCCTAAGGCTGCTCGGTCAAAATAAAAAAAAATAGTGCTTTTTCTAAATGTGAAAAAAGAAAGGAGCACCTCGGACGAGATGCCATTTCATCCAAGGAGAAGCATACCACTGACTGACTTCTTTAAGATGTTCCTTGAACGAGAAACATGCTCGAAAGAGATGAATTATCTGCTCAGCATTAAGGAGGAAATAATGAGAAAGGAAGGTTACTATTAGACATCATGAGTTCGGTGTCATACTATAAGGAGCTATTTAGAAGACTCTAAGAAGTTGTACAATAAAAGAATGAAGAGATAACTTGAAGTTGGCTTCAAAGGACTCTTTGTAGAGTTCAACCTGACTTCAAGAAGGCCTAGCTATCCGATCCTTAGGACTGGTGAGCTCCAACATAAATTTTGGATGAATCTGGTATTGGAGGAGGACGACCTTTAGGTCCTCATGAGTGAGGATAGAGACCACTCGAAAGGAACTAAAATTTGGCACTTCTTCGACCTTGGAGTCCTTCGAGGATGAGTCATCATAGGATCAAGGACCCTCATCGAACTGGTCCTGATTAGAGGACCAAGTGCCCGGAGACGAGCTCGAGACACTCATCATAGGCAAAATTTAAAAAAGAAAACAAAAAGAAAGAAAACTAACCTAGAACAAGGACAACCAAATAGCCCAATGATTAGACTTCAAAGGTCAGAACTCAGTTACAACTGAGGACGACTATGGTTGTCAATGGCAGTTATTAGAGGTTTATCGAAAATCTCTTACGGGCCCCACTCCCATGATGGTAAATGATAAAAATGAAATCCGAGAAAGATGTGCCTATTTATAGGAGCTCGAATGCTTTGATCAGGTGGCAATTTGTCTAGTCACCATTGATGGTTGTCAAGTGGCCGCCCAAGGTTGGCCACAATCAACCTTACGTGGATCCATGGCTACAATGGTTCAAACCGACATATCAAAAAGATTAGCGGCACTGATTCGTGATGTGTGTCAGGTTGCTATGGCTGCCTGAGCTTGGTTGCTGAAATACATTTTAACCCTACTAGGTTGTTCTTGGCTTTAAATTTCTATTCTTTTCGATTGACCTCGACTCAAGCTTGGACTCGAGAGTGGGAGTCATATGTTGTGGACCTCGACCTCAGCCTTGGTCGACCAAGTCCTCGAATATGGCCAAGGTGAATCAGGGTTGGATACAGTTGACTCGAAGGAATTAGCATGGTCTCAGATTTGATAGGTCGTTCCAATCCGGCAAGATGATCATTTTAGAAGAATAATTCTTCTTGCAATCCTAAAAATGCTAGATAAGAAAGCTCTAATTGCTGTGATTCGATTACGCACCAAATGGCAGTTATTGGCTGGCTCCGCATCACAAACATGGAAACACGATTCTCGCCAATATGATCTATATGTATTTTTCGGGACCGGCCAATCCTCCCATCATACATGACTCTAACTCACCCTTTATAAATAAGGAAAAAAAAGGGACCTCATAAAAGTTCTCGAAAGACCTCAAAATGCTCTATATCTCTCTCACTGTTCTTCAATTTCTAATTGACTTAAACGTCAGAGGGTTCCCATTGAAAAATATTCCGATCAGAGATTTCTTGCAGGCCCAACTCCAGCATTTGAGAGTCATCTTCTTTAGCACCTCATCTCCAGCCGAGGACCCTTCATTTCATCTTCTCTTGAGGAGATCAACTCCAACCTCATCGACTTAGGATTTGGCAGCAATAAATAACGTATTAATGTGGTCATATATTTCTCTTAAAAGTTCATAAGTATTATATAAAATTAAATAAAACTACAAATAGAATCAGATATTTGAATACGAATCAAATAGTTGTCTATTCATATTGATATCTATTTTTTTTATGGATATGGGTATGGATACAGATATTAATTGGATGCTCAAATTATTATTCATATTTGGATAAATTTAGATATAAAAATGAATCTAAATGAATATTATATGATTCATTTTCACCCTAAGTTTACTTTTTATAGGTATCTAAGTTCTATCTAATATATAACCGATGTAAGACTAAATAAATTAATATCCATATGGTCCTCGCACTTTTTTTGCAACTCTAAAACTAAAAGGTCCCACTCATTTTTTTTGACCCAAAATTTAGGAACAATTTTCTTAGCCTATTTTTCCAAAACTATATCATGATATGTTGCTTCTACAAGGAATTAAAATCCATTGACAGTTGGTCATGAAAATATATATATATTTATTTATTTTTGAAGAGAAAGTGAGGGTGACCCTTACAACATTATAGTTATCTAAATTTTACTAATATTAATCCAACGTCACCACTAGTTGGTAGGTGGAGGGACGTGACCGTAAAGGCAACCCACTACAGTAATATCTATCTTCACTTTGGTCACCTATGATATATTGGTAATCTGATTACAAAATACGGCTTCATCGTGGTGTCTAAATTCTAAACCTTACTCTGAGACAACAAGATCAGGATTCAAATGCTCCATCTTATTGCGGTGGAGACCCATCAACCAAACAGGTTCCATTAACATGTACCCACTATATATTCAACCATGGATTTACCCGCATGAATGGATGGTGAGTGATTTCATCCAGATATAACCAGAAAGGTTCAAACACTAAATGGACTCTTCATCTAATTCATACACTATAAGAAAATAGAATATTAGCAATGGCAGATAAGCCATCGCTAATAGTATTCTTTATCGACTGCGAATTACAATCAAAATTTTATCCATCACTAAAAGTCGTTAATTATTAGCAACGGAGGCTCAACCATCACTAATAACTAGTAATTTTTTTTAAAATTTGACGGTAACTTTATTAGCAACGAAAAATTTTATTAGCAATGAAGCTGCCGTTTCTAATGTTAGCCTTCGCTAATAACTAGTAATTTTTTTTAAAAAAATTGATGTAACTTTATTAGCAACGAAAAATTTTATTAGCAGTGTCATTACTAATAACATTAGCAATGGAAATTTTATTGCCACTAATGCTTATTCTATTTCTTCCCCAAGGCCCCAGCTGTCAGATCCCACTTCCCCGAGTCCCGAGTTACCTTCCCGCACGAGCCCCAGGTCATCTTCTGCCTCTCCGAGCTTCCAACTACCTCCTGCCCAAATATCTTTGGTCTGGCCTAGGCTTGGCCTAGGAGTAGGCTCAATATTGCCGGCCTGTATCTAACCCAAAACCAGTAGTTCTTTATTTATAAAAAGGCCATAATGACTGGCTAATGCACCTAAAGAGTCTAGAGAGAGATGGAGATGATATATTTTTGTTCTTATAGTTGCAGGGCAAGCTTAGATGATCTGTTACATCGTAGGCAACTGCTTGTAGCTACCTCATGGTTAAAGATGCAACGGAATTTACAATGTCTTATTTTCCAATGGTAGATTTGAACCCTTTTCTACTTCTCTTTTTCTTTTTACTTTGTTGGTCTTTGATTTAAGTACCATGTTTAACTAATGGCAGTATTTTTGGGCCAAGCTCGGGTATGGATAGGGTCCATCCCAGCCTAGCCTAGCTACAACCCTAATTATGATGAAGATTTTGGATGGCTAATTTTTAATTAATAATTCTTATTAGAATAGATATTGCATTTTTTGAATCTTTTTTTATCGATCAATAATTATTCCATTGTAAAAAAAATATAAACGATAAATTTTTATGATTTTAGCAACGACAATTGCATCACTGAGAAAAAATATTTTTATTTTTTAATTTAATTTAATTATTATTAGTGATGGTAGGATACTTATTAGAGATGATAAAATATTATCACTAATAAATTAAAAAAATAATTCTATTTTTTAATATATTTTTATGATTATTAACGATGATATTTTTTCATAGCTAATAATTTTAATTTTTTAATATAATTTTTTAATTATTAGCGATGAAGAAAAATTATTAATGATGGTATTTTGTCATCACTAATAATTTTATTTTAAAATATAATTATTAGTGATGAAAAAATTATTAGCAACGATGTTTAATATCATTAAAATTTTATTTTAAAATATAATTATTAATGATGAAAAAAATTATTTGTGATAGTATTTTGCCATTGCTAATAACTTTTCCATTCTCATTTTCTCCCACTCCCCATGCACCCTCGCTTCCCCCCACCCCTCTCATTTTTCTCCACCATGTGCCCTTCGATCCACCTACCACCCCCCTCTCTCCTCCACTTTCTATCCCATTTTTCCCCATCGTGCCACTGGATCCAGCATGCCCACCCGACCGCCTTCCCGAGCCCCTAGCCGCAAGCCTCCGATCACCTCCTGCCTCCCGCCTCCTGAGCATCTGTTCGTCTCCTACCTCCCAAGCCCCCAGCCTCCTCCCACCTCCCTAGCTGCCTCCCATCTCCTTTTGCCCGACCCCACGACCTCGACCTATGCCACCTTCCTGCAACCCCATCCCTGCTCCCTCATTTCCTGACCGCACCCTTGAGCCACTACCCAAGCTCCGCCACTTCCCTGAGCCCCTGGTCGTGAGGCCCTAACTGCCTCCCGCCTCCCTAAGACCTCCCCCGACCACAAGCTCCTAACCTCCTCCCTTCTCCCTAAGCCCCCGGCCACCTCCCACCTCCCTGGCTGCCCCCCGTATCCCCTTGGATTGACCGTGCGATCCCGACCTATGCCGCCTTCTCACAGCCCCATCCTTGCGCCCTCGTTTCCATAGCCGCATCCTCGAGCTACTGTCCCAACCTCTCACCGCCTCTTCGAGTCCCTGACTGGAGCCCTTGGCCGCCTCCTACCTCCCCAAGCCCTCGGCCATGAGCCCTTAGCTGCTTCCTGCCTCTTTGAATCTCCGACTGTCTCCCACCTCCCAGACCGCCTTCTACCTCCACTTGGCCCAACCCCACAACCCCATCCTTGTGCCACCTTCCCACGGTGCCCTCATTTTCATGGCCACATCCTTGAGTCGCCACCCTTGCCCCACCAACCCGACCCTGCAACCCTTGCCCCACTGCCCCCAGTCGTGGCCCCCTACCTCGCTAGCTCGACCCCATGGCTGCGTTTAGGTGCCCTCATCTCTACAGATGCAACTTTGAGTTGACGTCCCATCCTCGGGCCATCCTCTCATGCCTCAGTCCCTGCATGTCAGTCCATACCTCTTGACACCTCAGTCCCTATGCTCTAGCTCGCATCTCAGTCCTACATGGCAGCCCACCTTCTGTTGTGAGTATTAGTGCTGGCTAATACAATCATTAAAAATTAATTTTTTATTTAAAGTATGTTAATTAAGTATAATTAGGTATTAAAAATTAATAAATTAAATATTAATTTAATTAATTAGTTAGATGTTTAATTAATTAATTAACTAGATGTATGGGACTTGGATCTCTGCATGCAGAATGCTCGGACTGAGAAAAGGTGTTGGACAGCATTACAAATATGGGACCGAGGCATGTCCTGCGCGCTCAAGCCTCGGGTCTCAGCTGGCATCCAAGACATCTAGCCCTCGCACACCTTGCGCACTCATAGGCCAAAGGAAGGTGTTGGTCAACATTGCGAATATGGAGCCAGGACGTGCCTTTCGCGTGTCCTACACGCTCAGGCCGAAGGTGTTAATTTTAAAAAAAATTTGCATTGCGTGAAACCATAGACCCATCTTTTGATAAATATACATATTCTAATTTAGTTTAGTTAATTTTAAATTAATAATATTTAATTAATTTAAATTAATAATACTTAATTTAATTAGCTTTAAATTTTTGGGCCAGACTCAAGGAGGGGTGTGGTTTGGCCCAATCCGGTCCATTTTCAGTCCTATTTGCAATCCTGCTTGGTACTTTAGAACCTCCAAGATGGGATTTGCCTAGACACCATACTGGTGTGCTCGCACAGTCTAGTCGTCTAGTATGCTTCAAGTCCACATGCGTGGAACGTGCATCCTGACCATCCCCGTTTGCAATGATGTTCTTTACTTTTGTGATTATGCTTTTGAGAATACTGCACTCTTAGTTCAAAGATAGGCTCGTTGTCCTTGTAAGAGATATGTCAATAAAGAAATACTTGATAGGAATACAATAGTTGTTCATTTATATAGAAATAGATTTATGCTAAACTACAAGTATTGGTACCTGCATGGGAAGATATGGGAGACAATTGCAAAGGCTTCAGAGGGCTCTACTTGTCCAAGACCTTGTTGATGTGCAAGAGCTTAATGGTGACAGGCTTGAGCAAATGATTAATATATTTGATGGATTTGATCTAGTTATTGGTAAAAGTTTATGTAATAATCTTTCAGGATAGTAACAGCCATAGCCATGATGGTCTATAGGGTTGCTATAGTTATAGCTATGCTTATCCTCTTTGGTCATAGAAACCTTAGATCACAGTCATCGAAAATACAAATTCATTAGCAATTTGAAATACTTCCATATTTATAGGGCCAATGCCTATGAGTATGCAGTGGTTGTTATGCTTTCAAGTTATATTTTTAGATTTGGAGGCGTGGCACTATCATGCAAGATACTAATTAGATGTAACCATTTATGTGGTTATTTGTAACTATTAATGTCACATGCAAACATACCAGAGTGCAGATTGACCTTTCCTAAAGACTGAATTGACTTGCACACATTCAATAGGAACATATCAAATAAAAGTAGAGTAAACAAGGGACATCTGATGGTGATCCCAGTGAGGATTGATAAAGTTGGCGGTTGCCGTTGAGTCTGAATCGTGAAGGACTTGAACGCATGGTTACCCGTTTCGGGTCAGGTTTTGCACCAGATTAGTCTAAAATTCCAAATTGAACAAGCCACTTACCTTGAGGACCAAGAAAGCATGATTATGGTCATGGACACCCGTCATGTCCTGCTCAACCGAATTGGCAATTGCTGATTTGAACATTTGAGATTGTTGCTGATATCGGCATTTTAGCATCATGCCGTGCCGGGCCCATGTCTGCATTAGCTAGCTTTAAATCCTAGATTTAGCCATATTGGAAACTTAGGCAATTCCTTGTCAAGTTACAAGACTACTTCACAAATTTAAGCATCAAGCTATCATCTATTTTGTCCCTTTAAACGAACAAAGGAGTGGATGAATGAATAAATAAGCTGTTCTCTAATTTAGGTTTGTTTTTGTTGTTGATAGATTGTGATATGCATCGTTTGGAGTGGTCAACAGCTTCTTATTTGCATGCGCGGCAATTTCTGAATGGTTGCTATTTTTCCCGCGGCTTTGCATATGCTTATCAAACATGAAAGGATGCGCTCGTTCGCGGCCTCCCATTCGTGGTTTTACAAACTGTTATTTAAAGCTATGGTTCGCGGCATTGTTCAAGTCGTTATATTAACGGTTTCGAGTGAACGAATAGGACTTTATTCAAAATAAGCATCATTTCGTAGGAAGCGCTCGTTGCCTATATAAGGATTTGACAATCAATTTGTAGTGACTTCGTTCATATAAAATAATTATTATGCTAAGTCTTTGCAAGAGAGGTAGAGAGTTCTCTTGTATTGCTAGCAAGAAGAACTAATTGTATGCCTTGTTGTATCCTAGAGGCCTCTTTGCATATCCCATAGCAACACTCTTGGTGAATGGGGCAAATAACATCTTAAGGAAAGTGTGTATGTGCCTTAAGGCATAAGGTGTTTCTCCCACTAATTGGTGATCGTGCTAATTGGATCTTCTTAAAAAGTCTTCATTCATCAATTTTTTCCAACAATCTTAAGACGTTATTGGATATCTATGGCATTGGATGTGAGCACTATATTCGAAGTCATGAATCAAGATTTTGCGAAGCTGGATTGATTCAATGGCACCAATTTTATGAGGTGGAAAGATAAGATGGAGTTCCTTCTTACTGCATTTAAGATTGTGTACGTGTTAGATCCATTCTTGAAGCCAAAAAAAAGATCCACCAGCAGATGCAACTCTCGAAGTCAAAGCTAAAATAGCGGAAGAAAAGAAGAAACGTGAAGAAGATGAGTTTATGTGCCGCAGTCATATCTTAAATACTCTTTCAGGTCAGCTCTATGATCTTTATGTATCATTAAAGTCTCCACTTGAAATATAGCGTGCACTTGGAGAAAAATATAATACAAAAAGACAAGGTACGGACAAATTTCTTATGATAAAATATTTTGATTTTTTTATAAGTACATGGATCAAGTACATGAGTTACAAGTTTTGGTTAATAGGCTTCACGATCTACCTATCATTATTCCTGAGTCTCTTCAAGTAGGAGCTATTATTTCAAAATTGCCTTCTACATGGAATGATTATAGAAAAAAGCTTTCGCATATGGTAGAAGACTTTAATGTTGAACAAACTTTTATGATATCTCTAAATCAAGGAAGAAAATCAACGTATATCTTAGTAACACTAAAATGAATTATGTCACGAAGCCCAGCAACCATAAAAAGATCCTTAAGGTGAATAAATCTCATTCTGACTTCAAAAAGAAGATTGATGATAAAATGGATCAGAAATGTTGCTATTGTCACAAGAAGGACCATTATCTCAAAGATTATAGAATTTTGAAGAAAGATAAAGGCAAGAAGGAGAACGTTGATTCTACTAAAGCAAACATGATGTTAGAAGAGATCAAAGACTTGGTGGCTATGGCCTCTAATTTACAAATTGGCATGGTGACCGAACTTAACATGATAATGGTCAATGGGTCAAAAGATTGGTGGCTCGTGATTCAGGAGCTACTATCCATGTTTGCAATGATCAAAAGCAATTCAAGATCTATGAAGAGATAATCGATCATGAAGTACTTATGGAAAACTACAACTAATAAATTCATGAATTAAGATGTTAGAAGCACTAATTTGTTATTAATCGATCAATATTATTGAGAATTTGATACTTCTTGATCTCTTTTTTAGGTAATTAGGAGATTGGGCTCATACAAGCTAATCTAGACTTAAATTAGCTCAAATCTAAAGCAAAAATTAGATATCTAATGGACTAAGAGCAATCAACTCAAGGATTAAGTCATGATCAATGGCTAGAAATAAAGATAGTTGGTTTAAGAGTTTGGATTGAAAAGGATTGATCAAAAGGCTGAAATTTGAGGCACCTATGTATGAAGCCCTAACCTAACTTGGAGCTTAATCCAAAGACCCCATATGTGTCACCCTAAACTGATTTAGCATGGATCATAGTGTAGAAAGAAAGAAAGAAATGCCAAAGAGAGAAAGAAGTCATACGCTATTCCTTTCTTCCAAACTCTTGACGCCCAAAGACTCCATGCCCCATATTTCTTTTTAGTATGGAGAGAAAAGTAGCGCCCTTAGTCCTCTCACGCTAAAAAGGATTCTTTCTCCATGCCAAGTCCTCTTTCTTTCCTAATCTCATGCTCTTTCCTCATATGCCTCTACTTCTCAATCCAAGACTTTTGTTCACACCAAACTCCCTTCCAAACTTTCCTTCTTATCCAATTGTTTCTCATGCTAATCATTCCCATATCCCTCGCACCTTCCTTTCATCCAAGGTCTCAATGCCAACTCATGATCTTTAGCACCCCCTAATAATACCAATCCAAGAAGGACTCTCTTCATGTGGCATATTCAAGAGTCCTCACACAACTAAAACTCCCACCCTTCTTACTATATATTTCATGCCCCTATTAGAAGTCCACGCTAAATCAAAGATTTCTCACGCCCACTTTGTCTCACACCTCCTCCATACTTCATCTCATCCATCCATTCCTATCATATCATCAATCTCACATTGCTTAACCAATAAATCTTCCTATCTCCTAGCACCTATAAAAAGCTCCTAAGGCTTCAATCAAAGTATTCTCTTCCATCCATCTCCATCTAGCCCTAGCTTCCATGCCTCCTCTCTCTTCCACTTAAGTTTTTATATTTTCTTTCTTTCTTCTTCTTCCACTACTGCAGAACAAGACTATGGCAGTAGTTGTGAACTATTGCCATATCCCAAAAAATTACTATCATAATTTACGACAGTGATTCGATAACCGCTGTCACTATGGCCATCGTCGTAGGTCTATGATAGTAATTTTTGTAGCGATTATGGTAACTATTACTATAAACTAACTTATGGCAATGGTTATAAAATCATTGCTATATCTTATGTGGCAGCGGTTCTATAGCCGCTGTCATAGTACCTATGATAGCGATTATAGAACCACTGTCATAGGTCTACTATAGCAGCGATTACAGAACTGCTGCTATAGACCTAATGTAGCAGTTGGTATGTGAGCTATGGCAGCGGTTGGTGTGGTTGCAGTAGTGATTTTGTAACCACTATCATAGATTTTAAATAATAAAAAATATAAATTTTTTAATTTTTATTTTTTTATCTGATAAATGCAGCTCCATATATAACACAAGAAAATATTATAAATATAATAATATTTTTGAAATGCTCAAAATTTATTACTGAATAAAATTTATTATAATATTTCAAAAAATGAATCAAAAATCTTCTAAATCTACATCTAAGTCATCGTCACCTGGAGAAGGAGCATGAGCTGGAGGAGCTAAAGCTAAAGCTAGAGAGGCTGGAGCTGGAACACCAGCCAACATGTCCTCAAGGCCCATAAAGTCAACTTTGAAACACATGCTAAGCCTCATCACCATAGCGATCACGAGGTCCTGTACCCGAGCAATTTGCTTCCTAGCCTGATCTGCCTGCTCTCTAGCCTGATCTGTCTGCACTCTAGCCTGAGTTGCCTATGTCAATGCCTCCTCAAGCTGCTCTCGATTGACGATATTGGAAGCATGTGAAAAGATGCTCACCTCAGGCTAGTAGCTCATCAGTGTATGTCCAGACCTGCATCAAATTCTTTCAGAGATCTCATGCTCTAAGACCTGAGACAGATGATCATGGGGGCCAGAGGTATCTAGGGCCCTTGCTCGCGAGTATGTCTAACTGCTTCTATAATTATAAATTTAAATAAGATATTATAAAAAATACTATAATATTAATCATACTTATATATTTATTACTTATAAAAATTCTCCCAGTCGTGGCGTTCATAGGCCTATCCTATTAGATGTGTGCCCTAAAAGTCAGATTGGCTGATACTTGTTAAATACTTTCTAGGGTCATTTTTAGAATTTTAATTTAAAATAAATTAAAAAATTATTTATTCTATCATATTATATATTAAAGTATCTGTGATACATCCATTGCGTTAATAGACATGATAACACATATTCTCAAGAGTTGAGAATTTAAGGCATGTGTTATCATAATTAACTCATAAATTGCTCTCGATCATAGAATCATCATGAGGATGGTGATAGATCTGAAAGATCGAGGTATGATTGCTTCCTTAGGATAGATGAGTCTTGAATCTACGATATGGAGACATCAGAGCGAGAGTACAGATACTCATTAGAGAATGAGGGTACTGAGCGTGACTACCTCGAGCAGTCATAAGAAAGCCTACATTCTCATCGATGACTAGCTTGATGCTGCAGCATGTGTCTGATTCTTTGATCTGAGGTGCATCGATAGTTCATCTTAAGGGTGTTATAGTTTGACTACACCATAACTCAGTCTCCTAGCCATTCAGATTTCTGAGGTGTATGTTGGCTATAGTATGTTCATTGTAGAAATTAGATCGCATCAAGATGAGATATATCAACCTCGGTAGAGGAGGAGTAGTCCTATGATGATCATAAGATTGAGTCCTAAAATCCATGGCCATGGTAGTGTGAAATAATAGAAAGGAGTTTCTATTAGGGTTTCACATCAGACTCAAATCGAATGATTCATTCATATGATGGGTGTTGGTTTGATGAGTTCACCTTAACCCTAATCCCGTCGGAACTTATGATAGAAGAACCCAATCACACAGATAGCAGCATCAAAAGGTTCGCTATTTAGTTTTGATGGGTTTCCACCATATACTGCTAGGTATCACTGATGGATTTTGGGATCAATTAGAATTATCTTGATGATCGACGATTTTAATTGGATGAATCGAAAGAGTTCTGATCCATTGAAAGATGTTTCGATGAGATCAATAATGGAGATCATGACATATCCTATTACTATACAGAACTGAACCTAATTGGATCACATAAATAATGGTTTGGATCTGGATGTCATCAATTAAGCTAACCCAGTTTGATTGATTTGGATTAGATCCAATTAGGTTCAAGAAAATCGTGTTAGCATACGATTGAGCCTAACATTCTCCTTCTGTAGTCTTTCTGGATTATCTCGACTGAGCCAAATTAGATTTGGCTCATCTAAGAGCCTTGTATAGGTTTGTCCTAGTTTGACTAAAACTTGTCTAGATCAGAAAAGTCTTATCCTAACCTTATCTAGGCTTGTCCTATTCCATTAGATGGAAACAGGACAAGACCTACTAATTTGTGAAACTATTTGGACAAGGCTTATCCGAGAACTCTATAAAAATTTGTCTTGATCTGACTGGACCTTATCCTAGCTTAATCAAGACTTGTCCTAAATTTCATAAGATGGGAATAAGATAAGAGTTGTCTTTGCCATATTAGGGCTTATCCTAAAATCATGGGATGAAATTTGGACAAGCCTCTCCCAAAAATTCTAGATGGATTTTTCTTGATCTGACTGGACCGAGTCCTGGTCTGATCAAGACTTGTTCTAACTTGATTAGGACTTGGCATAAATCCATTGGATGGGACTTGAAAAGATTTTATCTTAATCCCATAAGATGGGAATAGGACAAGGGTCAAATGTTGATCTAGTATGAAGGAAAGAAGAGATATGGCATGCACCTCCTAGAATTTATCTGAGGGCACACGTCCATATGAGATTTATGTGGAGTTTGTGAGCACACGCCCCTTTATGGCATGCGCATCTGATGGATAAGAGAAGATGCCCATTCAAATTTGATTTGACTAGTCAAAGCATTTGAATTTGATTCAAATATCTAGGGAGATAAGAGTTTGCACCATCTACTCATCTTATCCTTTATTCCATGCCATATTTTTGAGTTTTGTGTGATAAAATATAGAAAAAATATGGTGTGGGGCGTGGAGATCATGGAGGAGTCCTTCTGCATGTTAAACTTTGACCTGTTCAAAGTTATATACAAAGGGACTCTTGATTAAGTCTATAAATAGGGCCCTCCGCAAGCTATTGTGCATCGCCATTTTTCTATGGTGAAGCCCTACCAAAATATTCATCTCCACACCTTTCTCATCTAATCCTCTCCCTCTTCTTCATGCCTAAGAGTTGGGCAAAATCTACAAGCAAAGATCAAGTCCTGTCGGCACGAAGATCAGCAAGAGATGATGGTATTCGTGAGATGAACGCGCAGCCTTCGGAGTTTGTTTTGAAGGTTCTATGGAAAGACATCAGATCTAATCTTTGAAAATTAAATTCAGAAGAAGGAGACTTCTAGGTCTAACCTAAGTGGATATCGGTAGAGGTCAGACATGTGCGTGGCTCAATCAGAATCTTGGATCAATCGTCAGATCATTACAACGAATAAACGATTTACCCGATCAGGTGATAACTATTATCACCATTTTTATTTTTATTTTATTTCTAATTTTAGATCAATATAATCAGATTTAATAACTCTCAAATTTAATTAGATCATAAAAAATTTTTAAAAATTATTCTGCTACAAATCTGATCCGATCAGATGCATCCTGCGGTAGGAAAACCCATTTTTTCCTTCAACTGGTATCAGAGCCAAGTTGTTGCTTCTAGATCTATCTTTAGATTGATCTAAAATTATTTTTTATAATTTAATTATTTAATTTTTAGATGTTACATAAGATATAATTAGATCTAAAATCAAAAATTATATATTTTAAATATATATGTTTGACATAAACAATGCATGCTCTAGTCTAGATCTGCTATTCTATATCATGATAGTTTTCAAATATATTTTAGATTAGATCTGATTTAATTTTTTATAATTTGATCATTTAAGTTTTAGATGTTACATTAGATGTAATCAGATCTGAAACATAAGATCTAATTTAAAATTTTGATATATATGATAAAGGCAGCATATGTCTGGACTGGACCTCTAGTTTAATCTCATAGTCTAGATCAAAAATTTTATGAAATGCTCATTTAATTTTTTGAAGATTATGTGATTAGATTAGTTAAATTTTAGATATTATATATGATATAATTAGA
Organism: Cocos nucifera; assembly: GCA_006176705.1. Classification (NCBI taxonomy): domain Eukaryota; kingdom Viridiplantae; phylum Streptophyta; class Magnoliopsida; order Arecales; family Arecaceae; genus Cocos; species Cocos nucifera. The sequence continues at coordinate 691,826 of QRFJ01003198.1, forward strand.
TCTAAAAGCATGAGATGTATTTAAAATTTTTATATGTATGACATATGCAATGCATGTCCAGACTAGTTACATAGATCTATGCCATGAGTAGTCTAGATTAAAATTTTTTATGATGAGATCATTTAAAATTTTACTTTTAGATATTACATCATATGTACATAGATTTGAAATATAAATTTAAATATTAAATTTGATACATAAGATGTATGCAAAGCATGTATAGATTAGATTTTAAATCATGTAATAGTTATATGCTTTAGATCTAATAGTTTTGTAGTATAGTTCATATTTTTGATTAAGGCATTCTCCTTGGCTGTCTGATCATAAGAGTAAGAAGAATTTAAAGGTCCTCTCATTTCATTCGATGGGATGCTCTTATGGCATGTAGGGGTGCTGCGTTTGTCCTTAATCAGAAATCAAAATCTTACCTTTCTGCAAAATCCTAGATCCTAAAATCCTAGGATTTCTATGCATATTTTGTTATTGAATCCTTGAACTTAATTAAGAATTAAGTTTATAAAATTTATTAGATCTAAAAATTATGAATTTTTAGATCTAAGACACCTTCATAAATCATGAGTTTGGGTGTGGGTAGCTCAATTAGGTCTAGCAGTTAATCAAATCGAATCAAGAGTTGGTTAGGTGGGATCAAGAGTGCTTAGATTTGATCAGCTTAATAGAATTAAGTCAAGGTTAAGATCGACTCACAGTCACATATGGTCGATCAAGTTAAGACCTAATTTAGCTCCATGATTCGAGCTTGGATTGTAAGCTAACCCGATCAGTTTTGGTTAGACAAGTCGGTGTCTGAGGTAAGTATGGTAAATACGACCAGTGGTCTTTAATTGAAAGCTACTCAATCTGAATGCATTCACGATGAGTTAATGGTATATTCCTCCGACTGATCTCACTTACCTAGCCGATTGAGTCGATCCAGTTCTAATTTGAGGTGGCTAACGATTCGAGCTAACCCATGCCACTAGGTTAGTCATAAATATTATGACTCGTTGAGTCTAAGAGACCAAATCAAATCTTCCTAAAAAAATATTAAGTCCTAGGTCTTCCACCATTGTAGATGTGTGGGCCATTCTCGGGATTGATTATTCTCAACTAGATATAGTGCTTCAGTTGCACCGAAAAGATACAACCATATCTATTAGGCATTGCATGCTATGGGTTGGAGGATGGGTTAGGCTCAATATTTCGAATATGGTAAGGAATCCAATCAAAAATCTAATTTGTGCAAATGGTAGGTTTGGCTTAACTAAGGAGTGGAGCAATATTCCAGGCATGGTGAGCATCATGAATTAGAGACCAGGTTTGGATGCATCATGTTTAGAAAAACATTGGACAAGAATTGTCCACTCATCGATTGATCCATCACCAATAACTGTTAGGTAAGGTGGTGAGCTAGTTGGTGGGATCGCACCACCCATTAAAAATCAATGATCGTGGAAATTTTCGCATCTCTGCCAAGAGAGTGTAGGGATCCAAGAAAATAGTGGGAGCCTAATTTATTTAAAAATAAAGCCCCTAAACAAATTGGTTGAGTCAAATTATAAGTCTAACTAGAAACTTTGATTCTCTATAGGAAAATGCCTACATCAAAACCCCTAGCTTGAATCCTAGATACCCACAAGTTGACCAGACCGATTTACATGGATTTGCTGAAGAACTTCAAAATTATTTTGGATTTAAAATGGCTGACTTATGTATTGGACCAGGACCAACCCTACTATACCAGCACGTCCGATCATGGATCAGAGAGCGTCTCTTGAAAAGTGATCGAACAATGATAACAAAGCTAGGTGCTACATGTTGGGCTCAATATCAGATGAGTTGTAGTGCCAACATAAAGATATTAAGACTGCTCGCCAAATGTTGGTGCACCTGCAAGAATTGTTCGATGAATAAAGTCACGCAACGCATTATCAAGTCTCGAAGAGAATTTTTAAGGCACAAATGCATGATGGACAGTTGATCCATGATTATTGCTTGGCAATGATCAAGGACCTAAAGAGTTTGAGAAGCTCAGAGCCTTCATGATCAAGGAACTACAAATTGATGTGATCCTACAGTCCTTGATTGATTCGTATGGGCAGTTCATTATGAACTTTCATATGAATAAGCTCCAGTGCATCTTGGCTGAGTCAATAAATATGCTGGTTACTACCGAGCAAACTTTGAAGGATTCAAAGGGCTCAGTTCTAGCTATGGAGTAGACTTCTTTCAAGAGAAAGTCTTTTGGAAAGAAGAAGAAGTCTGCAAAGAAGTAGAAAATAGAAGAAAAAAAGAAGGGCGAGTCGAAGAAGAAGGCCATGGAGAAGGAAAAGTGTTTCCACTGCAACTCCAATGGCCATTGGAAGCGGGACTGTCCTGCATACCTAGCCAGCCTGAAAACAAGCAGGAAGAAGGACCTTCTGAAGGAATGCTCGTCATTGAGTCTATCAAGTAAAACATGAATGTCATAGAATCAAAATGACTAGAGATAGTGTTAATGAAAGGTACCTATAGCACCTTAGACTAGATCATATAGCTGAAGACAAGATCAATAAATTAGAGAAATTCGGACTAACGAGTCCATTGACTTTCGAGTCATATCCGATTTATGAATCATGACTTTAAGGCAAAATGATCAAGCTTCCTTTTATGGGATATCGGAAAGGGCCATAGACCTACTTGTCCTAATACATATAGATGTGTGCGGTCCATTCGATGTGTCGACCAGAGGCAATTATGTCTACTTTATTATCTTTATCGATAATCTATCTCGATATGGGTATGTATACTTGATACGACACAAGTCTGAAGTCATTGAAAAGTTTAAGGAGTTCAGACATTAAGTAGAAAAGCAAACCAGAAAGCCCATTGAGGTTCTTCGATCAGATCGAGGAGGTGAATACCTTAGCCAAAAATTTTTGGACTATCTTAAGGATAATAGTATAGTCTCATAATGGACTTCATCTAAAATATCTCAACTTAACGAGATTTCAGAATGAAGAAAATAGTCCTTATTAGATATGGTCTGTCCATGATGAGCTTCATGGATCTTCCAGAGTTTCTTTAGGAACAGTTTAATAGGGTTCCATCTAAAATCGTTCCTACCACACCATATGAGATATGGCATGGTAAGAAGTCAAGTCTGAGTCATCTCAGAATCAGGATTGTCTGACCATGGATAAGTTAGAATCTAGGTCCCTTAGAGCTTGATTTCTTGAATATCCTAAAGAGTTATTAGGGTATTACTTCTATCTTCTGAAAAACTACAAGATGATTGTGGGTTGACACATCATTTTACTTAAAAAATAGTTTATTCAAGATGATGGCATCGAAAGATAGATTAGACTTGAGAAAAAAGTCTCCAAAGAGTAACGAGCCAAGGAACCTCAGGAATCCAGTTAGTCTGAGCCGATCCATAATACACTACCTCCTCCACCTCCTACTTCTTTAATAATTATGCTTGTGCTTTTGCAAGATTTGCTTAACGTAAATAGTTTATATAGACATGATTTAGATTTTATGATTATCATCATATAAAATGATCAAATTTATAGCCAACTAAAAAATTTTCTCGTAATAGGATGCCGTTTGGTCTTTTGATCACTTATTTCTTATTTAATAGTGGAAATCATTCCGTACTAAATTGACCATAATAATGATATCTGATTGAGGCAAAACTTTGATAGTATGCTATAAATATCATCGAGATCATCATTGCATATTTTTGGATCCATCAATGGTCTTCATCTATTAGATCATCATGCTGTCATTCATGGTCATCAAAATTAAATTTTATTGATTGATGAAGCTAGGGCTATCGAATCGAGATGATCTTTTGTGACCATACTCTAATGATAATTATTAAGATAATGAATGATAAAGATGAGCATTAAATTTTTAAATTATATAATATTTAAAAAAATAAAAAAAGATATAGCAGCAGTTATAAAAAACTGCTGCAATAGACTAGATCCATGGCAGTGGTTACATAAAACTACTACCATAGGTCAAACCTATAGCAACGGTTATAACTAATCACTTTCATAGGTCGAATCTATAGCAGTGGTTTTGATTAACTACTGCCATACGTCCAGTCTATTGCAGCAGTTATACCTAACTGCCACCATAGGTCTGATTTATTGTAGGATCTATGGCAGCGACTAATTAACCACTACCATAGCGCTGATCTATGGCAGCAATTATTGTAAACCACTGCTATAGGTTGATCTATTGCAATAATTTTATGTAATCGCTGCTATAGGTTGATTTATGGTCATGATTTATAATAACCGCTATTGTAGAGTCAATGGCAGCGGTTTTCAAAACTATTATAATAGTAAGTACTGTCGTAGCCCCATTCTGTAGTGGTGTTCCTCCATAAAAGCTCTTTTCTTTTTCTTTTCCACCTACAGGTTAGAAGCAAAAAGATGGCGATGGCGGACGACATCCCTTCCATGCATGGCTAGAGGCTTGAGTCTTCGGGGAGTAGATTAAATCTTTCAACTTCAATCTTATATTTTTCTTTCATGCAATTAAATCAACTTGTAAATTTTTCTCTATGAGTTTCAGCCAATATATTTCAGAACTACTTTCAAGTTTATGGTTCCTAATATTTATGAATGATTTTTAAATAGTTTATATGATCGTTGAGATGGATCATGATCGAAAGATACAGTCCATACTCAAGCGATATAGGCTATCCTAAGGATCAATTTATAGATCTATTTGATTTTAAATTTTTTTTTGAATTCTAGTTTGAATAACTTATACTTTAGGAAGATGGATCGTGATCGAGAGATATGTTCCATACTTGAATGAGATAGGTTATTATTGAACTAGAGCTCAAGGTATCTTAATTAGCTAAACTAATTATTTTTTTAAAAAAATACCAAGATTGTAGTTAGAGATGAAATTGAAACCCTGAGACTCGTTTAATTATTTCTTGATCCTTTCTACTTCTTTTCTTTTGTTTTAATCCCTAGATTCAATCAATCCTAATTTACTATGATTGCTTAAATTTATTTCCTTAGAATTAATTTAACATAGGAACTCAGTTTGCTTAAAATTAAATTAAATGCAACTCAGCCTATAAATCCTGTGGATTCGATCTGACTCCAGCTATCTAGCTGATTTGGAAACTTACTTCTCAGTGTGCATTGATGATAGTGCATCAATAAACCTGCAAAAGTGCTTGGACAAGGAATGGTTGAACTTAATTTTACTTTTGGCAAGAAGTTAACTCTTGTCAATTTTCTTCATGTACTTGATATTAGAAAGTATAAGTGTTTGCAAGTCTTTTATGTAAAAAAGGTTTTAAAGTCATTCTTGAGTCTGATAAAGTTGTACTATCAAAGAATGATATATTTGTTGAAAAGGATACCTTTTCGAGGGTATGTTTAAACTCTCTATTAAAAATTTAATGAAAATAAGTGATTCTCTTTATATTGTGGATTCCTCTTCTTTGTGGCATATATTAGGGGTAAATCAGTCTCTACCGAAGACCTTAAGACTTGAAAACTATGATTGGAGAATTAGCGGCCATCTCTTTAAATACCAAATCCTCATCGATCATAGCTGACCCATCTTCACCTGCCTAAACAATGATTGCCATTTTGAATTGCAGCATGCCAACATCTCTATTTTGACAGATCCATCATCGATGCACACAGACCCCTCTTGTTTATCAACCCACTTCATCACTAGCCAATATGACATTGCCAACCCCATCTCGGAATCTATCGATCCATCATTGGCTTCTTTCACCTAGAGTAGTCCCTTGAGTCACTGTTTGCCAATGGCCATGGTCCTCATTAGATTCTGATCCATCTTTAGCCAGCCACCCATCACAAGTTGAAGAATCAGTTTTCTACTCCAACTCATCACTGACCTATCCTCAGATGAACTCTAACTCATCCTCGGTCATATACTGACCCTACCTCGGCTAACTATTTAGATTGGCAGTTTCGATCGATTTTAAATCCTCTTTCAAGCGGCAATTATCTCCAACTGGTTGCGATTCAGATAAGGCAACTATGACTGCCCAATCGCATAGATATCAGCCATGAATGTTGCACATTACACTCGATTCGACTGGAACCATCTGATAATTTCTTTTAATGAATGGCTTCGATCCCTAACTACAAATAGGGATTTCAATGGAACCCTCATGTATGATATTTTTTCTGAATTCACACACTCCATTTCTATTGCCAGATTTTTGACTTAAGCATTGAAGATCTACACCAAAGCCATCTCTAGTTAGGACTTGATTTATAGGTCCCACCATCGAGACGTCCAATGCCACCAACTCTAGCTTACTCCAATGAGAGTTGAGATCTTGTAGCAATAGAATTGGCACTAGAAGCAGGGCTCTGAGCCTTCTGCACCCCTTGCCTTCTAAAAAGTGCACGTGATCAAAGAACGATGCCACTTAGGAGAACATCCTCTCGATGTTCCAACACCACCACCTCCCAATAGGTGGAGAATCCAGTGAACCACCATCAATATCTACAGGTTTCACCTCCACCACCACAAGCAGTGGCTATCAGCATCGCCTAGTTTGATCTGCTACTCCAATAGGTGCGAAAGTTGACAGAGGCAGTGCAAACAATGCAACAATCCCCTCTAGTGCCACAAGAAGTTTTCCAACTAGAGCAACCATCAGCCCCTCCGTAAACCCCCATGTAGAGGAGACAAACCCACCATAGCTAGCACAAAAGCCCAGAGGAAAGAAGGTAGTACCCACCAAGCCCATAATCATGGCAGGATTCCACCCCTAGACGAGCGCTTTCACCATGCTCTAAAGCCCATACTACCAGAGGTCTGCTGGTAGACCAAAGGTTGCAAGAAATAAACTCGCAAATTGAAGCACTGTTCAACCAACAACTGACGTAGAATGATAGATTTCGCTCCAACCCACCATTCAGCACCCAAATCATGTGGGAAGCCACTGCCTACTCATTTTAGCCTTCCATAGTTAGAAAGCTACGGTGGGACAACTGACTCCATCGATCATGTGGTATCCTTCAACTCTGCAATGCTTATCCATGGAGCACTAGATGCAATTTTGTGTAGGGCCATCCCATCAACCCTAAAAGGTTCAGCCCGATAATGGTACTCAAGTTTGAAGTCGGGTACCATTCATTCCTTCGAGCAGCTCAGTCGAGAATTTATGGTCTACTTTGCAAGCAGCTAAAGGTAGTAGAAGGGATTGGACTTTCTTATAAATATCAAATAAGGGAAAAGAAGAGTCCATCCAAGATTATGTTAGTTGCTTCAATGCGGTTGTCCTTGAGATTCATAACTTAAACCAATCTATAGCATGACCACTTTGAGGTACAATTTTTAGAAGAATGACCTCCTCTTCTTGCTAGAAAAAAAGTACCTAAAAGAGTAAGAGTGGTGCTCTCAAATCTTTGAAGACCATAAAGGAGTCAAGGTGGTGGCTCCTGAAGGCTAGGATTAGTCGGAGATGTATCAACTAGGATATGAGGGCTAGCACACTGTCGGGCTGGCTCGAATATAAGTCGAGCCAGCTCGGGATGAGATCAAGCTGGCTTGGATCAAAATTGAGCTAGCTCTTTCAATCAAATAGAGAACGTATTTTGGAATTATGTGGCTTAATAGGCAGTCAAGCCAACTCGAGTCTTCAAGCCAGCTCAAGCAAGCAGACAAATGAGCATGGGGTTTTCTATTTGATCTTAGATTGGGTTTAATCCAAGAGAACTTAAGGACTGGTTTGAGAGGTTTTAAGATGGTTAATTCATGTATTGGGATAGATCTTTAGTCCAAGGATTGAGAGCATGCAAGATATAGATGTACATGGGCTTGGATGAGTGCTTTCATATATGGATTTGCCTAGGAGAGTTTTTTAGGACTGAGACTTGTTAGCTCAAGAATCATATATATACTTTGTATATGTAATATTTTTTGGATAAGCAAAATACAAATCTCTTTTTTGCCTAAAACTCTTGCTTCTTCTCTCTCTCTGCCACAACCCTAACTTCCAATCATCCAATCTTCATCCTTGCTTGTTATCATCTCCAACCTACATCTTCAAGATTGGTAGAAGGTACAAGGGTTTTCACAGATCCAAAAATAATTCATAACAAGTGGTATCAAAGCCTGAGGTGCGTGGAAAGAGGAGAAGATGCCAGAATGTTGAAGCTCTTCAGGTGCTATGAATTAAGCAAGATCCTATCAAGGTATTTCTCAAATCTCTTAGAGTTTGTGTTGTATTTTGGCATTGGATCCAGCTATGAGAAGCAACATGAAGGTTGATTTTAAGAAGTTTGATGGAAAAGAAAATATTTTCATGTAGAAAGTTCATGTGGAAGATCTTCTAGTTCAAGCTAAATTGGATCAGGCATTAGAAGAAAAGCCTAAAGGGATGCCAGATCATCAGTGGATGTTCCTTGAAAAAAAGACCTGCACTATAATCAGAGGATGCTTGGTGGATGTGGCACTCTATTCAGTCTTAGAGGAGAGGACTCTAAGAGATTTGTGGTCAAAGTTGCAAAGCATGTATATGAAAAAGAATATATGCAACAAGCTGATGTCGAAGAAGAGACGTACAGTCTTTGGATGTAGGAAAGCGGAGATGTCTTAGGACACATCCAAAAGTTCGATCAGATGTGCAACGAGTTGTTGAACATTAGGGTGAAGATGGAGGAAGAAGATAAATCGTTACTTTTGTTATGCTCATTGCCCTCATCCTATGATCCATTGGTAATGACATTGCTGTATGGCAAGGAGACTCTAGAGTATGAAGACATGGTCTCGGTGTTGCGAATCAATGAACAGCAAGAGAGATTGACCAAGGAAGGTGTTCCCCAAGAGGGCTTGACCATGGGGGAGAGACCTGAAAGATCAAAGGAGAGAGACAAGTCAAGGGGATGCTCAAATCCCTAAAAGAGCAAGAATAGGAAGGAAGCCAGGTGCTACAAGTGCAACGAGGTTGGGCACTTCAGACGTACTTGTTCGTAGTTGAAAAACAAAAGGAGAGAAAAGAGTGGATCTAATGCACTGAGTATGGTGGCTGATAGTAAGGTGGAGGATGATCTTTTGATTGTATCAGATGGTCATAGAAAATACACAAATGTATGGACCCTAGATTTAGCCTATTCGTATCAGTACACCCGAAACCAATCTTGGTTCGTTTCATACACCTAGATTGATGAGGGGAGTGTTACACTTGAAGATGATCACCCATACAGAGTCACTGATATTAGAAGCATTCGGGTGAGGATATTTAATGGGATGGTGCAGACTCTCACAAATGTGAAGCATGTCCCAGACTCGAAGAAAAATCTCATGTCACAGAACTACCTAGAGTGGAGCAGTTGTAGCTTCAGCAATCATGCTAGGAGTGGAGTTCTCAATATCTCCAATGGTTCTATGGTGGTGATGAGAGGCAGGAGGATGGAGAACAATCTCTATAGATTGGAATGATCTATGGTGATCGAGGAAATCGATGCAGCAGCCACAGCGTAGGATCAGCAAGGGGCTCGTCGGTTGTGGCATTACTGCCTAGGCCACATGGGTGATCATAGGATGAAGGAGCTAAGCAAGCGTGGTCTAATTCTAGATCTAGATGAAAGTGCTATAGAGATATGTGAGCCATGCCAGATGGGTAAATAGAGAAAAGTACAATTTGCCATCAGTTCAACCCATAGTGCAGCCCCACTGGAACTAGTTTACACTAATGTGTGGGGACCTGCTCCATTTTTAGCCAAAAATGGGGTGAGATACTTCTTGACCTTCATAGATGATTTCTCAAGAAAGGTATGGATCTACTTTATGAAGGAGAAATCAGAAGTCTTCTCCAGGTTTAAGGTGTGAAAAGTAGAAGTGAAGAAAGAGACAGGTCAGAGCTTGAAGTATCTACAATTAGACAATGATAGAGAATACACCAGCAAAGAGTTCCAAGATTTTTATGAGGAGTGTGGCATCAAAAGACACTTCTTAGTAAAAAAAGCTTCTCAAAAAAATGGGGTGGCCAAAAGGATTAATAGAACCCTTTTGGAAAAGGCATGATGCATGAGGCTATAGGCAAGGCTTTCGAATGCATTCTGGATTGATATAGTGGATGCAGCTTATTATTTGGTGAATCGATCATCTCATACAAAGTTAGATGGTGGTATTCTAGAGGAGAGATGGTCTAGAAGGAATATTGGATGAATCCATCTAAGGGATTTTGGGTGCACAGTATTTATGCATATCGGTGCTGGTGAGCAGAGCAAGTTAGATGCTAGGTCATGAAAGATGGTATTCTTGGAATATCCATGAGGAGTTAAGGGATACCGGTTATGGGATCCCTTGGAGAAGAAGGTTGTTATTAGTAAGGATGTCATCTTTGATGAAAATTTAGTTCTTCAAAGGTGAGATCGCATGGAGGAGCATCAGATGCAGCAGGAGGTTCAGTAGGACAGTGCTAGATAGCTAACATCTTACTCTATTTTACTACTTGCAGGTACATCGAAAGGACTTGGTATTCAGGTGGAGCACTTACCAAAGGTGTCTCCATAGGTGGAGAGATTTTGGATGAGTGAAGGAAGTCAGGAGGCCTAGCAAGAGCAAGCTGAATCTAAGGCGGACATCGAGATTGTACTGCATAAGCCCAAAATGAATATCAGGCAATCAGAACGACACGCCTTCGAGGATATGCTGTCATATGCTTTGGTGACAACAAATTGGGACCCCTATACCAATAAGAAGGCCATGAATAGATAGAATAGAGAGAGATAGGTCCAAGCAATGTCCAAAGAAATGCAGTCTCTCCATAAAAATGAGATGTGGCAATTGGTGCAGTTGCCATGAGGAAAGAAATCCATTGGTTGCAAGTGGGTTTACCAATGCAAGGAAGGGCCATCAGAATAGGGATGTATCAGATTTAAGGCATGGTTAGTGGCCAAGGGATACTCCCATAAAGAAGACATTGATTTCGGTGAAGTATTTTCTCTCATCGTCTGGCATACTTCCATTAGGATGCTGCTGAGCATCATGGCAACTCAGGACTTAGAGCTAGAGAAGATGGATGTCAAGACGGCATTCCTCCATGGGCATTTAGAGGAGAACATCTATATGGAGCAACCACTGGGATTCCAAGATCCAAAAGGAGAAGAAAAAGTCTGTTTGCTGCAGAAATTATTGTACAGGCTGAAGCAATCATCGAGGTAATGGTATAAGCAATTTGATTCTTATATAAGGAATATTGAACTTTTCAGATGCGAGTATGACTCTTGTATGTATGTTAAATTTTTGAAGGATGAGTCTAGGTTGTTCTTACTATTGTATGTGGATGACATGCTTATAGTATGCAAGAGCAAGAAAGTTATGCAGAAACTAAAGGCAATCTTATCTTAAGAGTTTGAGATAAAGGATTTGAAGCCTGCTAGGAAGATCTTAGGTATGAAAATCTTCAGAGATCGAGCCAAGAGGATGTTGTATTTATCTTAGAAAGGCTACATCAAGAAGGTCTTGGAGAGGCTCGAGATGAAGGGAGCAAAATTGATGGAGCTGTCACTTGTTGGGCACTTCAGACTCTCTAAGATGACATCGCCATAGATTGAGGTGGAGGCTCAGGAGTGTTGGTGCAACATCTTGGAATCACCTAGCTCTGATATCAATTGTTGTTCCATCGATGGCCACTCTGATACCAATCTATCGGGAACAATCCTTGCTACTCGATGATTGTAGAAACAGCAACAAGGATTTAAGAAAAGGGATGGCCATTTTGTTGAAACCCTAACAAACCCTAGGCATGGAGAGAAGGGAGAGAACGAGAGAGGAAGAGAGATTTTTAGGAAAAAAGACTTGTATTGATTCTGTGCTTAGTTTACAAAACTTAGTACAGAGTATATATACCTGATCAAATAAGATCTAATCTAAAAAACTCTCCTAGCTAATCTAATGTGATGCACTCTCCGAGCCCATGTACACCCATGTCTCCCATGCACACACCTATTGGACAAATCCCAGTCCAATCTATAGGTTAGCCCCCTTAGGACCTTACAAACCAGGATCCTAAGTCCCTAGGATTAAATCCAATCCCAGGCTAGAATAGAAACTACATTCTATTCTATTCACTGCTCGAATCGGCTCAGTCAGCAATCAGGTCGGCTCGATGGTGATGTCTCCTATGAGAGCCCGAATCATAACTCTCTATTCTACTCGAGCCGGCTTTCTTAAGGTTCAAGATGGCACAACTTCTACTCGAGCTGGCTTTGATAGGAATCGAGCCAGCTCTTCCAGCGTATCAGCTAGATATGCTTTCTAGACTTCTACTCGAGCTAGCTCTATGAGAGCTCGAGCCAGCTCGGCTTCTACTCGGGTTGGCTCTTCTACAACTCGAGCTAGCTCTTCTGACAGGATCCAAGCCAGCTCTTCTAAAGCGTATGCCAAAGCTTTTCGATGGTTGATTCTATTCACTCCTTACTTTCATTCCACCTGCTTCCAAGGCTTGAGTACTATACCTAAGCTCACAATCTCCATCTTGGTGCTCCCAAGTCCTTGTGAACTCAGCTCTATCCGACAACCCTATCAATACCATGCAATTGTGAAAGCTATTCCATGGAAATACCTTTGTGAGCACATCATCTAGATTTTTCTTAGTATGAACCTTCATCATCCTCCACTAGCTCTTTGATCCTGTGATATCTGATATCATTGTACTTGATTCTCGCATAATACATAGAGTTCTATGCGAGCAAGAAAGCACTCTGGCTATCATAATGCATCCTAACTGCATCCTGTGGGAATCTCATCTCCAATGTCAAGCCCTTCAACCATAGAGCTTCCTTCGCTGGCTTCGTGATACCAATGTACTCCACTTCAGTAGTGGACAGGATCGTAATTAGTTGCAAGCATGATCTCCATGAAATTGGATCTTCATATAAACTGAATACAAAATCTATAGTCGAATATCAAGTATCCACATCTCCACCAAAATCTACATCCACAAATCTCTCTATTAGCTCTTGAGTTTTGTTAGACATGTTAGGATATTCCTTAGCACCTTCCCGCTGACCATAGCAGAGACTGATCCTAACTGAACCTGCTAAGTATCTGAAAATATCCTTCAGTGCTCTCTAGTACTCCTTTCCAGACTAAGCCATGAACCAGCTCACTTGATTCACTGCATGGACTAAATCTGGCCTACAACATACCATAGAGTACATAATACTTTCCACACTAGAAGCATATAGAATCCTTTTTATCTCCTAAATTTTCATCTTAGTCTATGGTGATATGGTCTTAGAGAGTCTAACATGCCCGACTAGTGGCAGCTCAGCCAGTTTGGCCTCCTTCATTTCAAATCTCTCAAAGACCTTGATATATCCATTCTGAGATAGATACAGTAGCCTCTTGGTTCTATCTCTGATGATTTTCATACCAAGGATCTTCTTTACGAACCCAAGTTCTTCATCTCAAACTCCCGAGACAAAGCTCCTATTAACTTCTGCACAACTTTCTTACTCTTGCATGCTATCAACATGTCATCTACATACAAGAATAAGTATAACCAAGATCCATCTTTCAGAGATCTCACATATACATATGGGTCATGATCGCACCTGAAAAGTCTAATGCTTCTCACATAAGTGTCAAACCGCTTGTACCACTATCTGGGAGACTGCTTCAATTCATGCAAAGATTTCTTCAGTAAACAGACCTCTCTCTCTACCCCAGGCTTTCTGAAGCCTGTGGCTACTTCATATATATGTTCTCCTCCAACTTTTCATGAAGGAATCCTATTTTAATGTCCATTTACTTTAGCTCCAAATTGTGTGCTGCAACTTTGCTCAATATCACTCTGATGGACGTATGTCTGATAATCGAAGAGAAAACTTCTGAGTAATCAATCCCTTCTCTCTGTGAGTATCCTTTGGCTACCAGTCTAGCCTTGTACCTCACTCAACCTTGCTCTGAAGGTATATCTTTTTTGATAAAAATTCATTTGGATCCAATGGATTGATCATCATCTAGTAGATCCACCAGCTATCATGTTCGATTTTTCTTGAGAGACTCCATCTTCTCTATCATGGCCTACATCCATGACTTCCAGTCCGGACTCTCCATGGCCTCCTCAAAACTCTCTGAATCTCCACTGGCAGTGATGAGAGTAAAGGAAATAGTCTCATCAATGCCATATCATACCGATTTGTGAACAATGTGCTTCAGCTTGTGTAGTGCCACTCCTCTTATGGTATCCTGCAAGTCTGCTGTCTATGACTACCTCTACACTTCTCTCAGGATAGATCGCCCTCCATAGTGGTCCTCCACAAGTGTATCACCATGCCTACCTACCTCTACCTCAAATTGAACACAACACGAGGTTGATGTTAAGGGCAAATCACCTGTATCCGAGAGCTTTCCCATGCTGTCCTGTGTTATCTTCAAAGCTTCATCTACACTTCTTGACTTCAACATGATGCTCTTTTCATCAAATATCATATTCTAACTGACAATACATATCCAAGAATGTGAAATCCATAGCAAAAAATTCTTCACACCTCATGAAAATCCTATGAATATCATCTTTTGTAACTTTAGGTCCAACTTGCTTCTGTCAGTTTCTTCTACCAAAGCATAAGCAGGACAACCAAACACCTTTAGGTGGCCAAGCTCTATCTTCTTCCCACTCCAGATAGCCTTTGGAAGTCCTTTGTTTAATTTTCTATGGGAAGACTTGTTCATAAGAAAATATGCATAAATAAGAGCATCACCCCAAATGATTTGGGCAGTGATGCTTGCAGCCTCAAGCTTCTGGCCTTCTCTGTTAATATTCGATTCATCCTCTCCATGACACCATTTTACTGAGGAGTCATATGTACTGTGTAATAGTATTTTATTTAATTTTTCTCACAATATCTCCTAAATGCTAGGTTGGTGTATTCCCCTCCATTATCAGACCTCAAATACTTCACTGGCTGCTATATTTTCTTCTCCACCTCAGCTCTCTAAATTTTAAATTAAGCAAAAATATTTGATTTTTTCCTCATCAGATAGATCCATACCTTTTGGGAGAAATCATCTATAAAGATGATAAAATATCACGCTCCACCTCGAGATGCAATAGGTGCCAATCCCCATACGTCCAAGTGAACAAGCTCCAAAATAGCTTCACTTTACTTGGTACTACTGGTAAATGTAACTCTATATTTTTTGCCATAGATATAAGGCTCACATAGGTCATCTTCTTTCTTTCTGAGTGTTGGAATCAAACCTCTCCTACTCAACTTTGTGAGCTCCCTATCACTCAAGTGACCAATACGATAGTGCCACAACTCGTAGGCGAGATGCTCCTCCTATGTCGCTATAGACACCTCCACACTATCTGTAACCACTAAGTCCTCCATCCTATATAGGTTGTTGCTCAGTCTTCTCCCTTTTATCACCACCAATGTACCCTTGAAAATCCTTAAACACCTGCTGCCTAGCTGACAACTGAAAGCATATCCTTGTTCTTCCAAGTAACCCAAGGATATCAAGTTCTTCTTCAGTTCTAGTACATGCTTCATATTACTGAGTATTCGTATGATACCATCATACATCCTCACTCTAATGGTACCAACACCAATAACTTTACATTGATGATCATCTCCAAGACTTACACTCCCTCCATCGGATCTTTCATAAGATCAGTACCACTCCCGATGTGCAGTGTAATGATGGAAACATGTTGAATCTAGTGTCCAGTGATTGTCTAACTTTGTTACTTCATCTGGTACTATCAGTATGTCTTCTCCACTATATTCAGATGATAGAGCACAACTCCTGCTGGTCGATCCATCCTTAGAAGTGGTCTTTCCCTTTTCATTCTTCAAAAGTGGGCAATTTTTTTTAATATGATCAGGTTGATGACACTTGTAGCATTTTCAAGCCTTTTGATTTCCTTGATACTTTAATCTACACTTAGATTTATCTTGAGTCCTCTTCTTAGGCCTTCTTTCCCTCTCATTTATAGAAAACACCTTTGAATTAGAGTTTCCTCTAACTAGCCTCTTTCGCTATTCGTTGGACTTGAGAACTCCAACCACTTCCTTAAAATTTAATGTCTCATTTCCATACACTAGAGTAGTAATAAGACCATCATATACTGTTGGCAACGAACACAACAACAGGAGAGCTCTATCCTCTTCATCAATCTTTACATCAAGGTTCACAACATCCAAGCAAACTTGATTGAACTTCTGGAAGTGAGAAACTAAATCTTCTCCTTTGGGCATTCGCAAACTGTACAACTGCTTCTTTAACCATAGCTTGTTTGTCATGTTCTTGCCCATATATGTATTCTCCAATTTCTGTCAAAGCCCCTTTGATGTGGTTTCCATGTTAATCTCTAGTAGAACTTCATCTGCGAGGCGCATACGAATCATACTGAAGGCTACCTCTTCAAGTTCCTCCCACTTTTTAGCAAAATTTTTTTTCAGTCTTTCATAAGTCAAGACCTTGTAGATTCTATTCTGCACTAGCAGATCCTTCATCCTTTACTGCCAAAGGCTGAAGTTATCCTTACCATCAAACTTTTCAAAGTCCACCTTAATGATACTCAATGCCATCCTAACCAGATTTCAATAACCAAACATAAAAGAGAATAAATAATGTTCAAAGAAATTTGTTCGGCACCTTACCACAACACCAGGCAAAGCTTTGTCCTTTCCTCCACCAGATCTAACAATTTGACTCTGATACCAAATGTTGGTGCAACGTCCTGACATCATCTAGCTCTGATACCAATTATTGTTCCACCAATGGCTGCTCTGATAGCAATCTATCGGGAATAATCCTTGCTACTCAATGATTGTGAAAATAATAATAAGGATTTGAGAAAAGGAATGACCATTCTATTGAAATCTTAGCAAACCCCAGGTGTGGAGAGAAGGGAGAGAATGAGAGAGGAAGAGAGATTTTTAAGGAGAAAAGGCTTATATTGATTCTGTGCTTAGTTTACAAAACTCAGTACAGAGTATATATACCTGTTCAAATAAGATCTAACCTAAAAAAATTTTCTAGCTAACCTAATGTGATGCACTTCCTGAGCCCATGTACACCCATGTCTTCCATGCACACATCCATTGGACAAGTCTCGGTCCAATCCATAGCTTAGCCGCCTTAGGACCTTACAAACTAAGGTGCTAAGTTTCTAGGATTAAACCCAATCCCAGGCTAGAACAGAAACTATATTCTATTCTATTCACTACTCGAGCCAGCTCGATCAGTAATCGGGTCGGCTTGACGGTGATGTCTCCTACAAGTATCCAAATCATAACTCTTTATTCTGCTACTCGAGCCGGCTCTCCTAGGGTTTGAGCTGGCTCAACTTTCACTTGAGCTGGCTCTGACAAGAATCAAGCTAGCTCTTTCAGCATATCAGCCAGATATGCTTTCTAGACTTCTACTCGATCCAGTTCTCTCAAGGTTCGAGCTGGCTTGGCTTCTACTTAGGCTGGCTCTTTTGCAGCTCAGGCTAGCTCTTCTGACAGGATCCAAGCTAGATCTTCTGAAGCATTTGCCGAAGCTTTTCGATGGTTGATTCTATTCGCTCCTTGCTCTCTTTTCACCTACTTTCAAGGCTTAAGAGCACCATACCTGAGCTCACAAGGAGATGGAGAGAGTACCATATGCCTCTAGTGTGAAAAGCCTAATGTACGTCATAGTGTGTTGTAGGCCAGATATTGCCCATGCAGTGAGTCAGGTCAGCAGGTTCATGGCACATCCTAGTAGGAAGCATTGGTAAGCACTAAAGTAGATCTTCAAGTACTTTGTAGGTACTGTTGGAGTTGGCATCTACTATGGACAGCAAGATGGAGCTGAGAAACTCTCCGATGTGTCCAAGAAAGCTCGGGGGTAGATAAGAGAGTTTGTAGATGCAGATTTTAGTGAACACATGGACACTCGATGGTCAATGATAGATTTTGTGTTTAGCCTATTTGGTGGTCTAGTTTCATGAAGATCGTGCTTGCAACCCATCATAGCCTTATCCACCACTGAGGTAAAGTATATCGGGGTTATGGAGGCAGCAAAGGAGGCTCTATGGCTGAAGGGATTAGCATTGGAGATGGGTCTCATGTAGAAGACCGTCAGGATGTACTGTGACAATCAGAGTGCATTATTACTTGCTCAAAACTCTTTCTCCCATACGAGGATGAAGCACATCGACATCAAGTACCATCGGATCAGAGAGCTTTTGGAAGAAGGTGAGGTGGACCTGGTGAAGGTCCACACCAAGGAGAATCCAGTGGATGCACTGACCAAAGTTCTTTCATGGGATGGCTTTTGTAGATTTATGAAATTATTGTGTTTGATGAAAAAGATAGAGTTGCCTCAAGCCTTGAGGCACCAAGGTAAAAATTGAAAGAGTAAAGGTGGTGCTCCCAAGTCTTGGAAGACCATGAAGGAGTCAAGGTAGTGGCTCCTGAAGGCTAGGATCAGTCAGAGATGTATCAGCCAGGATATAAGGGCTAGCATACTGTTAGGCTAGCTCGGAGACAAGTCGAGCTGGCTCGAGATGAGATCAAGCTGGCTTGGACCAAAATTGAGCTATTTCTCTCAATCAAATAGAAAACATGTTTCAAGATTCTATGGTTTGATAAGCAATCGAGCTGGCTCGAGTCTTCATCAAGCCAGCTCGAGCAAGTGGATAGATGAGCATGGGATTTTCTGTTTGATCTTGAATTGGGTTTAATCCAAGAGATCTTAAGACCTGGTTTGAGAGGTCTTAAGGTAGCTAATTCATGTATTGAACTAGGTCTTTAGTCCAAGGGATGAGAGCATGCAAGATATGGGTGTACAGAGGCTTGGGGGAGTGCTTTCATATATAGGTTAGCCTAGAAGAGTTTTTTAGGGCTGAGTCTTGTTGGCTCAGGGGTCATATATATACTTTGTATATATAATATTTTTTGGATAAGCGAAATATAAATTCCTTTTCTTGCTGAAACCCTAGCTTGTTCTCTCTCTCTGTTACTGCCCTAACTTCCAATCATCTAATCTCCATCCTTGCTTGTTATCATCTCCAACCTACTTCTTCAAGGTTGGTAGAAGGTACAAGCATTTTTATAGGTCCAGGAATAATCCATCATAGTACCCCCAAAATTTCATCGACATACTGATCTAGGTAGATAGATACATGTGCATTGTGAAAGCCTTCAAGCTACATGACATGGAAGAACAAAATGAGGGAGAATCCAGCAGAGCCCCATCGAAGCAAAGGGGTCGGAAAGAAGAACCTCGGTGTTCCAGAACCCCACCTCAATGTCGAAGATTAAGAATCCCTCCTCAAAATTGCTGACCTCGAAGTCCAAATGGAAGGATATGGAGAAGTTCCCCCTTGAGAAGGTTTAATAACTATGCCCCACTGAATGTTTCAAAGACTCAAGTCCTGATGCAAATTAGAGAACAATTATCGAGGCTAGAAAGGATGTAGATTTCTCCAAACTGATGTAATCCCAACAAGTTTTGCTTGTATCATCGTGACTACGGCCATGATACGGAGGAATGCATCTAGCTCTAAGACAAAATCGAGGAGCTAATTCGACGTGGATGGCTGGATCAATTTATTCATCATTGTTAAGAAAGGCATGAAGAATGAACGAGGGAGCATTGACGGCTCGAGCTGCCCCAATGGGAAGAACCTTTGGAGAACCAACTCCTGGAAGAGATAATAAATACAATAGCTTGGGGGCATTAGAATAGTGGAGCAAGCAAATCAGGAGAGTCTGCTAAGAGATAATGAACTAAAGAACCAATCACTTTCACTGATCAAGATGCTGAATGTTGCCCAGCTAGATAACCCAAGAGGAGGGGGGTGAATTGGATTTTCAAAAATTTAAAATAGATATGTGCAATGAAAATATTTGAAGCCTATGTGAATCGGATATGAGAGCAAAGAAATGTAAGAAGCAATAGCACATACACACAAATAAGAGAATTTTATAGTGGTTCAGTGTACTCGTAGCACCTACATCCACTCCCCAAGCAAGATTCTTGAAAATTTTACTATAATCCCATAAGATTATAGCCGGATAGTTTTTTTGGGATCACTATCCCAAAACTTAGTTGATTTTTTATTAGGTTCATCAACCACAATCCTTACAATAATCAGACAAATCAATCCAAAATAATTAATGGAAAGAAAAATTCTAAAACTCGAGTTTCAATCCCTGCTGAAATCAAGTACATGAAAAGAAATAAGAAAGATTTACAACACACAATGCTCCTTTAAATGAGCTAAATCATTATCGTTGCAGTTCGTTGAATGCTTCTTGAATATTTGGAGTTAATGCACTTTAAAACTTAAGAGAACTTGAGTGAAAAAAGATTTGCTCACGAAAAACTAGGCATTTATTGCTTTTTCTCTCATTTTTCTTTGATTTCTTGATTAAGCTAAAAATTGCATCTTCTTCCTTTTATATCTAGAGCATTCTTTATCATCTAGATATGATTGGAGTTCAGAAAAAGTAAAATCCGATCGTTGGAGAATAGCAACTAGCCATTGGAAGCAAGAAAATATGATCTGGAACACTCCGTTAAAAAATTATCATCGTGTCTCGAGACCTCTCGATTTGTCTTGAGTCATCTCACCAAATTTTGAAGCCTCTCAGTTTGATCAGAAGATCTCTCACCTTCAGTCGCTTGAAAAATAGCTTTCTAAAAAAATTGTATCACCTAAGATCGAGAGCTCTCAATTTAGAACGAGGCATTTTTTCAGAACCACAAGATCTCTCGAGAATCCTATGAGACCTCTCTCTCTCAAAGCACAAAAATTATGTTTCTATCTCCTAAAACTAAGAGCTCTTAAGATTAACTTGAGACCTCTCAAAACCATGCCAGAAGCTTATTTGGGCATGCTAGACCTCATGAGAGCTCTCAAAAAAATTTCAAGACCTTTCAAAAATTTTTCCAAGGCTATTTTATGGAAATTTTTGCTACCAATTAAGAATATTTAATTTTTATTTGAATTAAACTTTGTGTCATCCTGATTTTATTCAAAAAGCTTTCTTTCTTCTGACATTTGAATACTTAAAATAAAATATATTAGTAATCATTTGCTTGAATGTTTGATCATCATCAAAATCACTTAGCGAGTCAACAATCTTCTTCTTTTTGATGATGATAAAACATCAAGCAATTCATAAAGAGAATGTAAGCAATGAATATATCATGTATTAATGAATGAAAGAATGTGACATCCTCAATTTAAAAAGGCTCAAATTTCCAATGATATTCACAATGTATTAACAATGCTCCCCATTAATGTGTGCTTTTTTATTTGTATGGGATTAAATAGCATTCTTTCTTTTTGTGTTTATACATTTTTCTCCCTTATACCTTTTCTCTTAATTTTCTTCTCCTTTTTGTCTACATCAAAATCATAGTTGAGAATCATAATTGAGAGAGTCTGACATAATGGCAAAGAAGGCAAGAACATAATTAAATAAGTTTGATTCCATTGCATAAGATTGAAATTACAATGACAAAGTTATATATTGGTTTACAAAAAGTAGATCTATATCAATATACTCAAAAGTATACTAAGCAACATAAGTGAGGTACACCAAGCAACATACATAAAAAATAGAAAGAACTAGACCTATTCCTCATCAGACAGGAACTCTATGATTGGTTTAAATGAAGATCTAGGTCTATAAGATGATAAGTGAGGTGCAGGTTGAGGAGATGGTGAAGGTTGAGAAGTAGATGAAGTTCAAGATCCAAGGCTGCCAATCCGATCCATGATCTGCTGCAATGAAGAGATGAGGACTTCAGCAATGGTGCACTAGATGGCAATGTTCTCCTCCAATTTATTTGCAATTCTGGTAGTCTCGGATAATAAAAGTTCAATCTGAGTTGATCACCCATGTTGTTCTTTCTCTAAAATTTTAAGTCTTTGTGATAATCCACTAAGTTGCTAGCTAAGCATTTTAGTTTGACCCTCATAAGATATTCTTTGTTCCTCAATACTCACCAATAGTTGATGCTTCACACTAAAGAGGACGTCAATGAACCTTTCAGATACTTTTTGAACTACTTTCTCCACCATCCTTTCAATTAAACTTTCTTGATAAAAAATAGAGGGAGGTATAGGAAAATGTCTTGGAGACCCTTGTGGAGTATGTGGAGATCCAAGTATGGTGAATGAAGGTCCAGCTACAGGGGGTGATGGTGGAGGAGGTGGAGACCTATGCTCCTTAGGCTCATTCCTAGTAGCAACTTCTTCATCTGCCCTCACCCACCTATCATTTTTCTTTCACAAATTTTATTTGATTCAAAGGTCCCTCATTTATATAGTTTATATGCGCCAACTTCTTGAAGTCTTTACCTTCTAGATCAAAATAAAAATTCTTGAAGATCAAGATGAAAATCATCCCGTAGGGTAGACATGCTTTGCTTTTGCTGGCTGTATCCTTTAACTATTGAAGCATTAGTGATAGAAAGCTTATGGGTGTCCCGGTTACTAAGTAGAACTTAACAATTAGTTCTTTCTTCCTAACCCAGTCATGTCTTCCTACCTTCAAAAAAATTATATGACTTACAATGCAATATAATAATCTCATTTCCACTGAGAGATGATGTGAGACTAATTATTAATTTTTATCTACTTTTTTTCTTCCCAAAATGCACTTTAAAGCTTCAATTTTATTGCTCAGATTTAGATAACTAGCTCCAGACCTAGGTACTTCTAAGAGTTGCCCTATCTTCCTCTCAACCAAAGAGATGTGTACTCCTTTAACAACTGATTCTATCTTTGATGCTTGCTCAAAGCTAATGTTCTCAAAGAACTCTCTAATTAAGTCCGGATAAATGTTTATCTCAAGAGCACATAGCTTCTTCTAGCCTTGCTACCTGATCCACGATCCAATATGAAAATGTTCTCTATCTAGGTATCCAATGTCGATATTTCAACCCGTTAAAACTATCCTCATGGTGATGAAGAGTCGAGCTCGTGAAGAAGAGGCGAACGTAGATGCTTAGGCCATGTTCCGCTGCCACTTTGCCCTAACTTTGGTCGAAGGAGTGATGGACCATCTTTGTGTGGCAAAGGTTTCCTTCTTTGGAGCCATTGGAGTCTCGGATTTGAACGAAATGGGCGATGAAATAGTGATTCAAGAGATTTGAAGGAGTGGATGAGAGTTTGGGTACTACTTAGTGGTCTGTAAATGCTACCGTAGCCTAAAAAATTACTGCCATAGGCTATGGTAGTGGTTAGCTAATCGCTGTCACCATGGCCATCACCGTAGGTCTATGGCAGTGGTTATTACAGCAGTTATGAGAACCATTTTCATACATAGCCTATGGTAGCGGTTAAAGAACCACTGCTATAGGTTGAGCTATGAAAGCGGTTTTCAAACCACCGCCATAGGTTGAGCTATGACAACGGTTTTCTAATTATTGCTATAGGTTTATCTATTGCAGTAGTTATGGACCCACTGTCATAGGTCTAATATAGCAGTTTCATAACCGCTGCCATAGGTTAATGGCAATGGTTAGCACATAACTTGCTGCCTCACTTAGCATGCCTACAGCAGCGATTTTGCAACTACTGCCATAGCTTTTGAATAATAAAAAAATATAAAATTTTTAATTTTTTATATATTTTATTTGATAAATGCAAAGATATATATAACACAATAAAAAATATAAAAATATATTTAAATATAAGAATATTTTTAAAATGCTTAAATTTTATTATCGAATAAAATTTATTATAATATTTTTTAAAAAAATACATTAGAAGTCTCCTAAATTTATATTGTCATCACCACCGGGAGATAGAGCACGAGCTGAAGGAGCTGGAGCTAGAGCCAGAGTGGAAGGAGCTAGAGCTGAAGGGGCTAGAGCTGGAATGTTGGCCAACATGTTCCCAAGGCCTATGAAGTCTGCTCCAAAATGCGTACTATGCCTCATCACCATGGCACTGAGGATGCCCTCTAGATGAGATGTGCACTCCTCAACATGAGCAGTCCATGCCATAGCCTGATCTATCTACGTCGTAGCCTGAGCAACCTGCGCCAATGCCTTCTCAAGCTTCTCCAAACTAACGATATCGAAAGCATGTGTAGAGATGCTCGCCTCAAATCAGTAGTTCATCGACGTATGTCCGATTCTGCATCGGATCCTCCTAGAGTGCTCAGGCTCCAAGACTTGAGATAGATGATCATGGGGGCCAAAGATATCCAAGCCCTCGCTCGAGAGTGCATCTAACTATTTCTGTAATTATAAATTCAAATAAAATTTTATAAGAAATGCTATAATACTGATAATATATATTAATATATTTATTATTTATAAAATTTCTTTCGATCATGGCATTCATCGACCTGCCCTTCTTGTTCGTACGGTCGGATTGAAAGATCTCGCTACGACTGGGTATCACTCCATCTCTCATCAGCTATAACAATGGATCAATTTATTAGAAATATAAAAAAAATATCAATTTAATTTATCTAGTAGGATTCAGAATTTATTATCTCTCTATGCATATGATTGGCTATAGACTTATGGCCTAGAGTGTGCATGTACTCCTGGACTATCTGGTTCTTTCGATTCTGATGGAAGGTATCCTTACAAGTATTCATATAAATAATAAGTATTTAAAATATATTTAAATATAATTTTAAGCCTATTAAAAAATTCAAAAGTTAAAAATTTTACCTTAAATTTTTGGATCCTCCAATGTCTTACCATCCCCTCCCACTAACTCAGGGGACAGTCTTGTATCCAAGGAACAAGCTCCTTCAGAGTGTCTCGTCAGTGCTCAAGCCATCCTCTATGGAGCTTGACCTTATAGCTCTGGTATAACTTTTCAGTCTTCTTCAGTCGGGCATCTTAAGCCCTCTCATGATCTAAAAAATCATACCGCATAAAGTGATCAAAAGTCACTTATCAAATTATTCTAATCAAACAAAGTGTAAACATATCAAATGCATATATATATAATTAAGATACATTTACCCATATCTCCCCCCACACCCAGTCTCTGACATCAGCATCCATCAATTGCCAGTCTATGGACAATACTGAAATGATGTTGGCTGCCTCATAAGCACTCTGAAAAAGGAATGCATCTCCTGCACGGTCTCCCCTACTGGCCTCCCCTCCACATTATACTACACCACTACCTGATGCTGGTGGTTCCACACATGCGGCATGCATATGGAACCATGAAATATTCTATTGGATGATGTACCTATAATAAAAATATATTATGCAAATATGTAAGAATATATAATAATTATATAAATAAATAAATAAATAACATAATAAAAATGTACACTCATTAGCCATGAGATCATGCGATGTGGATGCTAGTTGAGACTCATCGATGGATGGAGCATGTGCTAGAGATGTGGCTGATGCTGGAGGCTCAGATGTTGATGGAGTAGATGTCGATGGAGGAGCAGATGTCAGTGGTCCCTGGATAGCCGATGTAGAGGTTGATGGAGTATGCTCTGCTTGCGACTCAAATATAGAGCTCCACGTAGCCTGTCGAGAGGCAAAAGTGAAAGCTAGAAGGCATTTCGATGCCATCATGACCTACAACATTAATAAATATTATTTTTTTAACCTAATAAATATAGTTAAATATATAAAATATAAGAAAATATTATAAACATAAAAATATTTTTGAAGTGCTCAACTTTTATTATTGAATAAAATTTATTATAATATTTTTTAAAAAAATACATCAAAAGTCTGCTAAATCTATATTGGATATCTATAATGAGCTCAACCTATCTATGTAGACATATCAGAAAGAATAATTATCTAGACTAATTAAAATAAACTTTTATAAATCTTAATATTAATTTTTAATACAATATTTTCTAGATACTGCTTATTTTTTCTACTAGATACGTGCTTTGGTAAGCAACATTATTAGCAATGCTGCTTACCAAAGCATGTATCTAGTAGGAAAAATAAGTAGTATATGGAAAATGTTGCATTAAAAATTAATGTTAAGATTTGTAAAAGTATATTTTAGTTAATCTAGATGATTGTTTTGATATATCTACATGGACAGGTTGAGCTCATTGTAGACATCTGACAATTGCAGTACATGATGCAAAGGATTTCCTCCCCCTCCAAGTAAAGTTGCACCACATACCAGGCATTTTGGTCTATGCAAGATAGCATTTTAGTACCATCGTGACCTATAATGTTAATGAACATTAACCCATATAATGTTAATGAACATTAACCTAGCTCACGATCGTCCGCACGGCCCAAAATCCAATGATAGGGGTTTTCATATCAAGCGACACGGTGCAGGACCATCCTCGATCACTGACCTGACATGGCCCAAGGTCATTGGCATGGCCCAGGGCCGTCCATGACCACTAACATGGCATGGCCCAAAGCTGCCAGCATGACTCGATCTAGAATCCATCGGCACGGTCCAGAACTAACCGACAGGAGTTCTCTTACCCACCGATATAATCCACGATCGGTGAATAATTATAAATATTATTATAATAAATATTATAAATATTATTATAAATATTATAAGTGATTAATAAATAATATAATAAAATTAAAAAAAATTATATCTGCAGCTACGGAGAGCGGGTCGCACCAAAAGCTTTGAGGATTGCTGGCGATAGCACTAGAAGAAGATGACGGTGCTAGAGGTAACCTACAAAATAAGAGCAAGATAGTGAGATAGAGAGAGAAATAGAAAGAAAAGAGAGAGAGAGAAAGAGGGGAGAGAGGGAGAGGTGGCCCAAGGGGTGCCATGATGGGGAGGCCGAGGGAGGGGTGGTGGTGCGCGGTGACGGGGAGGGGCGACCCAGGGGGTGGGGGTAGCGGGGGTTAGGGGATCTATCGGGGAGGGGCTAAGAGGCGGGGGTGGCTGTGGATGGGGGACCAAGGGTGGGCATAGTGACGAGGAGGCCGGAGGGCATGCATGATGATGACGGGGCGGCCCGGGAGGTGGGGCAGCAGGGGTTAGGGGATGGACCATGGAGGGCTTATAGGTGGGGGCGACCGGGGATGGGAGGGCCGAGGCCAGGCATGGTGATGGGGAGGCCGGGGGGGGCATGTGCGGTCACGAGCGAGGTGACCCAGGAGGTGGGGATGGCAGGGGTTTGGGGATCGATCAGGGAGGGGTGGGGTGGGATCGAGAGGCAGGGGTGGTCAAGGATGTGGGGGCTAGGGGCAGGCATGGTGACGGGGAGGCCAAGGATGAGGGGGCAAGCAGGGAGGAGGGGGCACCGAGAGGCAGGAGCGATCGGGGCGTAAGGAGGGGCGGCACCGACTGGGGAAGGATAGGGGTGGGGACTCACCGACGGCGAAGAGCCAGGAGAGGAAGAGAGAGAAAGAGAGAGAGAATGGGAGAGGAAATCTAAATTGGGGATTTCAACCTAACCTATGATAGTAATTTTCAAACCACTGCCATAGCTCTACAGTAGTGGTTTTCTAACCACTACCATAGATCTATAGCAGCGATTTTCAGTAACCGCTGCTATAGGTTAGCAATTAATTTTTCATAATTTGAGTCTAAATATTATATAATTTTAAAATTTAATATCCATCTTCATCATTCATTATCTAAATAATTATCATTAGAGTATTATCACAAAAGGTCCCCTGGATCCGATGGCCCTAGCTTCATCGATCAGAAAAATTTGATTTTAATAATCATGAATGATGATGCGATGATCTAATAGATGGAGATCTTTGATGGATCCAAAAATCTATGATGATAATTTTAGTGATATTTATAGCATAATATCGAAGTTTCATTTTAATCGGATATAGTTATCATGGTCATTTTAGTATGGAATAATTTTGGCCATTAAATTAGAAACAAACAAAAAAGGGCTAAACGACATTCGATTATGAAATATTTTTTAGTTAAATGATCTTTGCTATAATTTTAATAATTTTATATGATGATGATCATAAAATTTAAATTATTTTTATATGAACTATTCATGTTAAGCAGATCTTGCAAAAGTACGAGCATAACTACCAATGGAGTTTAAGAATGGTTATCAAGCGACGTATAGTTTTGGATTGTTCTTAGATCCATGAGTTGAATTTTATGATTAGCACCATAAAAATAATTAAAGTAGTAGCCAGGATCATTTATAAAAAAAATTATCTCATAATCGAACATCGTCTAGTCCTTTGATCATTCATTTATTATTTAATGACTGAAATTATCTTATACTAAATTGACCAAGATAATGATATTCAATTGAAGTAAAACTTTAAAAATATGCTATAAATATCACTGAGATCATCATTGCTGGTTTTTGGATTGATAAGAAGTCTCCATCTATCCGATCATTGCATCATCATTCATAGTCATTGAAATTAAATTTTTTTTATCTCTGAAGCTAGGGCCATCAGATCGATGCGACTTTTTGTGAAGATATTCTAATGATAATTATTTAGATAATGAATGATGAAAATGGACATTAAATTTTAAAATTATATAATATTTAAAAAAAAATATGAAAAAAATATATAACAGCGGTTATGCTAAACCGCTGCCATAGGTCTGACCTATTGGGGTCTGACCTATTACAGCGGTTATTCCAAATCGTTACCATAGATTTGATCTATTGCAGCAATTATTTCAAACCGCAGCTATAGATTTGATCTATGGTAGTAGTTCTTTATAACCACTATCATAGATCATTTAGCATAATCGCTGCCATATGTCGGACCTATAGTAGCAGTTCTTTGTAACTGCCATCATAGGTCGGACCTATGACAATGGTTCTTTTTAACCGCTGCTTTAATTTGAACTATGACAGTAGTTCTTTTTAACCACTGCCGTAGATCCTATTGCAGCAATTTTGAAAACTACTACTATAGTATGTGCATTTGTAGACTCTTTTTGTTGTAGTGGGAAGAGTTTAGGGGGAGAGGTCTTGGAGAATGGAAAGAATGAATGAGAGAGGGGACCTCTCGAAAGTCTGATTAAAAAAGGGTCCTGCAAAATTCAAGAGCTCTCATCTTAAAGATGAGACGTCTTGAAAAAATTGATAGCTCTTGTTTTTAAAGTGAGTGATCTCAGAACACAGCCGAGAGGTCTTGTGTATAAACCAAGACTTTCAAGTACAGGAGGAAAAATCATAATAAAAATGAGAATTTCAAGCCAACTTTTCTTGATTTTTCAAGATTGAATTAGGAGTGTTTAGGATGGTAAAATGAGACCAAAAACAATCCAATAAATTTAAGATTAAACACTTTTATAGAGGATCACATGTACCATGTTCATCCTAGATTTTTAAGAATCTATCTTTATTTAGAGGTTTTGTAAAAATGTCAGCTAGTTGATTTTTAGTTAACATAAATTCAAGCAAAATATTGTTGTTTTGAATATGATCTCTTATGAAGTGATGTCTAATTTTAATGTGCTTGGTTCTTAAATGTTGAATAGAATTTTTTGTCAAGTTTATGGCACTAGTGTTATCACACCTAATGGATATCTTATTTTACTTAATTTCAAAGACTTCGAGTTATTGCTTGATCCATAGTATTTGAGCATGCAGCTCTCCGCAGTAACATATTCGACCTTGGCTATTGATAATGCTACAGAGTTTTGCTTCTTGCTATACCAAGAGATCAACTTCAATCCTAAAAATTGGTAGATGCCACTAGTACTTTTTCTATCTATTCTACATCCTCCATAGTCTACATCAGTGTATCCTATCAATTTAATGGAGGATTGTTTTGAGTACCAAAGTTCTAGATTATATGTGTAGATCAAATATCTAAATATTCTCTTGACAGCTAGTAAATGAGATTATTTAGGATTAGATTGAAATCTAGCATACATGCAAACACTGAATAATATATCAGGCCTACTTGCAATAAAATAGAGTAGGGATCCAATCATACCTTTGTAGAGCTTTTCATTTATGGTCTTGCCATTTTCATCTTTATCGAGTTTGCATGAGGGGCTCACTGGTGTGCCAATCTCTTTTTCATTTTTCATGCCAAACTTCCTCAGCATTTCTTTGATGTACTTTGTTTGGCTAATGAAAATGCCTTTCTTTAATTGTTTGATTTGTAGTGCCAAGGAAAAAGTTCAACTTTCCCATCATGCTCATTTCAAATTCGTCCTATATTAACTTTGCAAACTCTTGACAAAGAATTTTATTAGTAGCTCTGAATATGATGTCATCCACATATATTTGAACTATAAGAAGGTCATTATTTTATCTTTTCAAAAATAGTGTAGCATCCACACTTTCTCTAATAAAATTATTTTGTAATAGAAATTTACTTAATCTCTCATACCATGCTCTATGTTCTTGTTTAAGTTCATATAGTACTTTATTTAATTTGTACACATGGTTAGAAAGTGAGTGATTTTCAAAGTTGGGTGGTTATTCTACAAAAACTTTTTTAGCAATATAACCATTCAAGAAGGCACTCTTTACATCCATTTGAAATAATTTAAAGTTCATGGAGCAAGCAAAGGCAAGTAATAATCTAATAGCCTCTAATCTTGCTATAGGAGTATATGTTTCATCAAAGTCAATCCCTTCTTCTTGATTATATCTCTTAGCAACATGTCTAGCTTTATTTCTTATTACATTTTCATGTTCATCTAATTTGTTCCTAAATATCCATTTTGTGCTAATTATAGGATGATCAAGGGATCTGTTTACAAGAGTCCAAACATTGTTTCTTTCAAATTGGTTTAGTTCATCTTGCATAGCTAGCATCTAATTATAGTCTTTTTCAACTTCTTCTATATTTTTAGATTCTATTTGTGAAATAAAAGCAAGATAATCAAATGTATCTTTAAATAAAGATCTAGTTCTTACCCTTTGTTAAGGATCACCTAAAATCAATTCTCTTGGGTGATTATGTGCATACCTTCACTCCTTAGATAGATCTCCATGATCATTAGCTGTTTCATTTTCACCGTTCTTCTCTTGTTCAATGGTTGTTGTAGATTCACCTTTGTCATGAATGTTATTATTCTTCAAGTTTAGCTTCTTCATTCCATCTTCGAGAATTCTTATGTCATCATCAGAAACATCTTCCTTTCTTGAAGATTGATTGTTAGCTTCATCAAAAATGATATGAATTAATTCTTCAACAACCAAGAAATATTTGTTGAAGACTTTATATGCTTTACTAGATATAGAGTATCTAAGAAAGATATCCTCATCTATCTTAGCATCAAATTTATCTAGATTGTCCTAACCATTATTATGAATGAAGCATTTAAAACAAAAGATATGAAAATAATTAATATAAGATCTTTTTTCTTTTCAAAGCTCATAGGAGATTTTTTTTAAAATTGAGCGAATAGAAACTCTATTTAGAATATAACATGCTGTGTTAATGGCATCAGCCCAAAAGTATTTAGGTAGATTCTCTTTACATAACATGGTATGGGCTATATCAACTAAAGTTCTAATTTTTTTTTCAACTACTCCATTTTGTTGAGAAGTTCTAAATGCAGAAAAATTATGTTCTATACCATGTTCATTACAAAATTTTTCAAAACATTTATTTTCAAATTCTGTGCCATGATCACTATGAATATAAACTATATTTGAGTTCTTTTCATTTATTACTTTCTTGTAAAACTTTGAAAACATTGAAAAAGCTTCATCTCTATGTGCCAAAAACAAAATCCATATGAACTGGGAATAATCATCAATAATGACAAGATCATATCTCTTTCCTCCTAGGCTTATAGTCCTAGTCGGTCCAAACAAATCCATATGAATTAATTCAAGAGGCCTAGAAGTTGAAATCACATTTTTGAATTTGAAACTCCTCCTAGTTTATTTTCCAAATTGGCAAGCATCACAAACATGATCAAATTTAAAATTCAATTTTGATAGCCTCTTAACTAAGTCTTTATTAAGCAATTTAGATAGAGTATGCATGCTAGCATGATCTAACCTATGATGCCAAAACCAACTAGATTCTTTGATGTTAGCATTCATTACAACTAGGCATTGACTACTCTTCATGGTAATTTCATCAAGATTTACCATATAGATGTTGCCACGCCTAAATTCAATAAATTTTAAACTATTATCCAAGGAACTAGATACTTTGCATAAAGAAGATTCAAAAGAAGCTATAAAATCTTTATCCCAAAGTTGACTAATACTAAGCAAGTTATGTTTTAAATTATCAACTAATAATACATTATCTATAAAGATGAAGGAGTAATCTGAATTTTATCAATGCCAATTATTTTTTCTTTGTCGTTGTCGCTAAAGGTGACTACTCCCACTTCTTTCCTCTCTAGAGTGAAGAATTATTCCTCATCACCTGACATATGCCTTGAGCAGCCACTATCCAAGTACCACTCGTATTTAGATCCTTGGGCTACAAGGCATTCCTGCATAAACAATCAGATGATAGTTTTAGGAACCCAAGCCTTCTTGGATCCTCTTGGGTTAGTGGTCACAGTTCCTTTTGGAATCTAAATTTTTTAACTTATTTTCCACTAAATTTTTTAGTATTACATTCAAATGCCTTATGTCATACTTTTCTACATCTAAAGTAAGTGATATGTGAAGTGCTAATTGATGTGGGTGTAGTGAAAAAATTCTTTAGAAACTTAGTTTTATCTTTAGATTTGTATCCTAGTCTGGCTTTATCATAAACTCCTCTTTGATTGTTTAGAATAATTTGCAATTTTTCAAAACAATAAGTAAATTTATCAACAAAAGATTTTAGTTTATCCAATTCATCCTTTAGGATTTTGTTTTCTTCTTTTAACTTGTTGTGGTTACTAATTACTTCTTCCTTTTTTTTAAAAGAGTTTGATTTATTTTCTTAAGATTTTTATTTTTTATACTAATCTTCCTAAAATCTTTCATTAATTCATAAAAAGTATCTCGAAGCTCATCAAAAATAAAATCTGAGTCAAGAGTGGAGG
Source organism: Cocos nucifera (assembly GCA_006176705.1). Taxonomy (NCBI): domain Eukaryota; kingdom Viridiplantae; phylum Streptophyta; class Magnoliopsida; order Arecales; family Arecaceae; genus Cocos; species Cocos nucifera. The sequence goes on from QRFJ01003198.1 coordinate 724,704, forward strand.
ATACCTCATCATCTTTGCCATGAAGCACAAGTTTGCTTCATTTTGATTTTCTTCCTCTGAGCTTGACTCATCGTTGTTGCTCTAAGTTGCTAACATAGCTTTCTTCTTCATTCTTTTTGGCACTTTCTTCAACTAAGGATATTCAGCCCTAAAATATCTTGGCTTCTTGCATTCGTAGAAAGTGGGCCGATCCTTCTTCTTTTCTCTCTTTCCTGCTAGCTTCTCCTCTAATTAAGCTCCTCTTCTTGAATTCTTATCTTCTTCTTCCCATAAATTTCTTGAATTTTCTAATCACTAGGGCCATGTCTTCATCATTCTCCTCACTAGTGGATAGATCATCTTCTTCTTCAGCTGTCATGGATTTTAGTGCTATTATTTTTTTCTTGTTGTTGTCCTCTTCATTGTATCAATCCATGGCAAGCTCATGTGTCATCAGGGATCTAATGAGTTCTTCTAGAGGTAGAGTGTTCAGATCTTTTGCCTCCTAGATAGCTATCATCTTGGCTTTTCATGTCCTAGGCAAAGATCTAAGAATCTTTCTTACCAATTCACTGTTAGTATAAATTTTTCCTAAGCTTTTCAAACAATTTATAATATCAATAAATATTGTGTACATGCTAGTGATAGATTCAGTAGGATCCATTTTAAATAATTCATATTGGTGGAGTAGCATATTTATCTTGGTTGCTTTGACTTGATTTGTCCCTTCATGCAGGACCTCAAGTCTATCCCAATTTTTTTCTTATAGAATTGAAAGTGAAAATTTGATTAAACACATTTGCATCAAGAGCAGAATACAATACATTCATTGCCTTAGTATTTAATTGGATAAGTTTCTTATCTGTTTCATCCCAATCCTTTTTCGACTTAGAAAAGGATGTGTCATTGACAATGATTGTAGGTGTGTGTGGTCCATTGACAATGACACTCCATATGTCATAGTCGAGGGCTTGAATAAAAATATGCATGCGAGCTTTTCAATAGGTATAGTTGGATTCATTGAAAAGAGGTAGCCTATTTATGGATTGTTCTTTGGCAAGTGAACCTCCTAGTTGGGTTGACATGATCTTTATCTCTAGTTGATAAAACCAATAATTAGTAGAGAACCAAAGCTCTGATACCAATTATTTTTTAGCTAGACAATCCAAGAGGGAGGGTGAATTGAATTTTCAAAAACTTAAAACAGACATGTACAGTGAAAATATTTGAAGCCTATATGAATCGAATGTGAGAGCAAAAAAATGTAAGAAGTAATAGCACACACACACAAATAAAAAAATTTTATAGTGGTTTGGTGCACTTCCAGCACCTACGTCCACTCTCCAAGCAAGACTCTTGAAAATTTTACTATAATCCCGTAAGATTATAGCTAGATAGTTTTTTCGAGCTCACTATCCCAAATTCAATTGATTTTTCCTTAGGTTCACCAACCACAATCCTTATAATAATCAAACAAATCATTCCAAAATAATTAATAGAGAAAAAAATCTCAAAACTCGAGTTTCAGCCTCTGCTGAAACCAAGTACATGGAAAGAAATAAGAAAGATTTACAACACACAATGCTCCTTTAAATGAACTCAATCATTATCGCTGCAATTCGTTGAATGCTTCTTGAATACTTGGAGTTAATGCACTTCAAAACTTGAGAGAACTTGAGTGAAAATAATTTGCTCGTAGAAAACTGGATGTTTGTTGCTTTTTCTCTCATTTTTCTTTGATTTCTTCGTTAATCTAAAAAATGCATCTTCTCCCTTTTTATATCTGGAGCATTCCCTCTCATCTAGATATGATTGGAGTCCAAAAAAAGTAAAATTTGACCATTGAGAGCAGCAACTAATCATTGGAAGCAAGAAAATCCGATCATGAATGCTCCGTTAAAAAGTTCTCACCGTGCCTCAAGACCTCTCGATTTGTCTCAAATCATCTTACTAGATTTCAAAACCTCTCAGTTTGATCAAGAGACCTCTTGCCTTCAGTCACTCAAAAAATAGCTTTCTAAAAAAATTATATCATCTGAGAACGAGAGGTCTTGCGGTTCCATTAAGATGGAACTACAAGATCTCTCGAGAATCCTATGAGACCTCTCGCTCTCAGAGCGTAGAAACTATATTTCTATCTTTTGAGATCAAGAGCTCTCGAGATTAACTCAAGACCTCTCAAAATCATGCTAGAAGCTTATTTGGACGTGCCAGACCTCATGAGAGCTCTCAAAAAAACTTTGAGATCTCTCAAAAATTGCTCCAAGGGAATTTTTATTGTCAATCAAGAGGATTTGATTTTTATTTTTGAATTGGACTTCGTGTCATCCTTATTTTGATCAAAGAGCTCTCTTTCTTCTGATATTTGAATACTTGAAACAAAATATATTAGTAATCATTTGCTTTAATGTTTGATCATCATCAAAATCACATAGGAGATCAACACTAAAAGAGTTCAGTTCCCATATAATGATGCGACTGTAGTCTCTTTAAATACTATAAATTGTGATGTACACATAATTCTAGTTGATAATCAAAGCTCTATAGATGTATTATTTTATGATGCTTTTATAAAAATGGGAGTACCTAAGAATCACCTAGGACTGCTAAACTCTCCACTCATGAAATTTTCTAGAGACTCCATACTGGTTGAAGGAGTGATCACCTTGCCAATGATAGCTGGTCGACCCGCTTTACAATCCTTGGCTCATGTGGATTTTGTTGTGCAAGATCCTTGACGTTGTTGAGGCTGAAGCAAGATTAGGGCATGCCTCCTTCCTCCAAGCTTGGAGGCGCGCCCCCTAGGGCACCTTGGCGTGTGATGAAACCAAAGAAGGAGAGATGTGGGAGAAAACGGTTCTCTCTTCTCTTCTTACCTAGAGTTTACAATATACATGTATATATATACCTGTACATGGACCAAAATCCTAACACGTAAAAAACTCCCTGGGCTAACCTTGTCTGAATGCACTCATCTAAACCCATGTACAACCATGGTCTGATCATGCACTCAATCTCATGGACCCAAACCTAGTCCAAACTCTGAGTAGCCTCCCATGAGATCCATAAATCAGGGCCTCATGATTGTGAAGGGCTGAACCTCCACCCTAGAACCAAACCGATCGTAGTCCTAGGACCACTCCTGTCCTAGTCTCTCAGAGCCAACACCCTAACTCTTTCAGTAGCCTCCCAAGGCTTAGGACCACCACTAATCCTAACAATCTCTACCTCGGTGCACCAAACCTTGGCAAACCATGCATCAATCATCTACACCATCCTGTTGCCTCCAGAGCTGACACCATCCCATCGAAGCCACCTCACCTCCCAAGCTGCAACACTGAACTATGCTCTACAGCTCCTGAGACTCATGCTCCAGCACACTCATTGGCTTTAAACTAATGTCCTCCTGCTCTGATTCGTGACTGCAACACCAACCTATGCTCCACAATGCACCCAAACAGCTCACTATGCAAACTCTAATGCCTCTATCAATCCTCTTCAGCTGTTGTGCATCCTTAAAGACCTTTGGAATAACCATCTCCATAGCTAAAGTCAGTTCCATCATGGATTGTAGGATTCCTTCTGCTTGATAGCTGCATCACTTTTTTTGAATTTTTCTAGAGAACCAACAGCATTCCTACACCAACACATACTGTACCATCTGACACGATCTTCTCAAAGCTATGTTTGTCCACCTGTACACGTTGCTCTACCTAGAATTATGCATCACTATTGCTGGTGCTAGAATATCGATCCTCCTGCACCCCTTCACTCTGAACTCATGCTAAATTTTTCTCTCCACCTGTGAAGCCACCACTCCGGAGCTCCACCTTTGAAGCCACCTTTTTGGAGCTCCACCTATGAAGCCACCACTCTGGAGCTCCACCTGATTCAAAGTTCATCTGATGCCATAGAAGAATCTGACTCTATCACTGAGTCACCTGAGGCTAACCATCCAATGCTGCACTGTTGGGCTTGCGCAGCACCTCGTACACCATCACTACTCCTTCGAACCCTCTGCACTCCATGGATTCCTTCGAAGCCATCTTAGATACCTCCGCAACCCGTGGGCACCTCCAAAATATATAGGAGCCCATCCAACTCCTCTGAATCCAGCGACTAAACCCTAAAAAATTCCAACCTATCACTTCTCCTCTTCTGCCCCTACACCAACTGCCGCTTTAGTTGCATCCGAAAGAACTACAGCTTAAACCCTATCCTAGGCTCAGATTCACCTATCTCATCTCGAGGCTCCTGAGATTCCTTGGCTCTTTCGGAGACCTGCTCTCAGTCTTCCTGAGATACCTCCTAACACTCTCTGCTAAAATACCTTCCTCAGTTGCTTCACCATTGAGCCTTTCTCAACCTCGTGCCTCCAAGAAAATACTACTGCAATACTCCAACGCTCCCTACCTCATCTCGACACCACCTCCTCATAGGTATCTGGGTCCTCTCTTGCTATACACAAACCATCCTCTATTGAATTATGACTCTCCCTGATGCTCCTATAGAAGAAACTTAATCCAAGATACTTCCAACTGTCTGAGACCTTCTGACACTCCTTAAGACCTCCTGGCTCTCCTTGAGATCTGCTCCCGGTCTCTCTGAGAAGCTCCTGACACTCTCTATTGAGATACTCTTCTTGACTGCTGCACCACCGAGCCTCTCTCAGTCCTTGTGCCTTTGGAGTAGCACTACTACAGCACTCCAGCACTCCCTGCTTGGTCTCTTTGCCGCTCTACAGTCATCCAGTCCTAACCTACTGGACCTCCATGGATCATCCATCTCCATCATCCTCAAGGCTCCAACCGATCGCACTGCTGAATACACCCCAACTATTTTTCATAGCCTTTCATCAAACTGAATTGTTGCTTCTTCAGCTCCACCTCGATCCCAAGCTTTTGAGTGATCTCTCCTCTGACATGTCAAATAAATCACCAGTAGCCCAGCCTTCACATATTTTTACTTTTAACACCATCTAAGTTGCATCTAGAAGAACAACAACAAACCACTGAGAGAAAAAAAAATAAAAATTCCCAACCTTTTTTTCTTCCTTTTTTTTCTCTCTTGGAAGCTTCTAGAGTCCTCGACTTTCTCCCCCTTCATCTTCATCCCATCCAAAAATGAACCAGACTACTGCTACCTCCATGGAAAGTCACCGATCAATCTGAGCCTGCATGATCGTCGGATCCAAGCGCCGCCACTACCAGATCATCGCTATGGGATGTTGTCACTGTCGCTATTTGCACGCCATCGGATTCGAGCATCGGGAGGAAGAAAGAAGAGGCCCTGCACCATCTCGCCAAATGCCTGCCGCCATGATTGTCGTCCAACCAACCTCTATCAGATTTGGGTGCCAGCCTTGGAGACGAAGCCTCCCTCCAATCAACCGCTGCATCTCGATCATGGCATCGACGTTAGTGGCCCTCGAATAGGGGAGATCATGACCTAATCTACCCTGCTCATTTTACCTTCCCAGCTAGCTCCCGATGCACGTGCGCATCACCATCGCATTCCACCAACCACCACCATCCTGCAATTTCTTGGAGAAGAAGATAGCCTACTGCGACACTGAATCCGAGCTTCCTGGAGTGGAGAACCCTCTCCACAAGCTCCCCATCACCCCTGCCACTGGCCTGGTCTTTGCTGCTCGCATGCACGCATGCTGTCGTGTCCCACCGCCTGAGATGATGCCTCCGCCATCTACCATGTTTCCCGAAGGAGAAGACAGCCTGGCCCCTCTAGATCTCAACATCCTACATGCCTTCCACCAGACCACCCATGGGAAACTCTTCTACATGCCTGATCGATCATCGAGAATGCTAGCCAATCATTGGAATCAACAACTAAGCCCGAGATTGGTGGCTAATCACCACCCGCTGCCAATTAAGAGGAAGAAAGCGGGGGCTGCCGGCCTCCAAACAATTTTTTTTTTTTTTTGTGTTCTTCTATGGAATTTAAATCTCATACCTGCACTGAATCTTGATCTTCATGCCTCCTCGTTAAGATGGCTCTGATACCAATTGATGTGCAGGATATCCCTTGACATTATTAAGACTAAAGGATGATTGGGGTGCACCTCCTTCCTCCAAGCTTGGAGGCACACCCCTTAGGGTACCTTGGCATGTGAAGAAACCAGAGAGAGAGATGTGGGAGAAAATTGTTCTTTCTTCTCTTATTACTTAGGGTTTACAATATACATGTATATATATACCTGTACATGGACCAAAATCCTAACTCATAAAAAACTCCTTGGGCTAATCTTGTCTGAATGCACTCATCCAAACCCATGTACACCTATGGTCTGATCATGCACTCAATCCCATGGATCCAAACCTAATCCAAACTCTAAGTAGCTCCCTATGAGACCCACAAACCAGGAACTCATGATCGTGGAGGACTGAACCTCCATTCTAAAACCAAATCGGTCCTAGCCCTAGGACTACATCTATCCTAGACTTCCAGAGCCAACACCTTGACTCCTCCAATGGCCTTCCAAGGCTTGGGAGCACCACTAATCCTAACAGATTTTTTAGTAGTTCGAGCACCCTCTACATATAATGCCATCCTTGGAAGACTCAGACTTAACGCGCTTCGATGGTGAAAGTGAAGTTTCTGATGGTGCATGGGATTGGAGAATTATAGGGTGTTCAGGCTTTGGCGCAGCAATGCTACACCATCACACTCGAAGGAGACAAATAGCCCAAGACCTGACCTATGGAAGGGTTAGATACTCGGGATGATCTAGTCGAAGAACAAGGAGAGCTAGTCAAGGACCTTATTTTGGTCCCCTTGAGAGATGAAAATGAAGACCATACCATCCAAATCAGTTCAAACCTGAACCAGATAACCAAAAATTAGCTAACCATTTTTTTGTAGGAGAATGCTGATGTTTTTGCCTAGACACCCACTGACATGCCAGGCATTGATCCCATGGTGATGATCCATCATCTGAATATGGACCACACTTGCCAACCCGTAAAGCAAAAGAAGTGGAGGTTTGCTCCCGAATGCCAAAGGATAATCATGGAGGAGGTCAACAAGCTTTTGGGAGCCAAATGTATCCAAAAAAAATTTATCTGGATTGGATCACAAACATGATTTTCATCAAGAAGGCAAACAGGAAGTGGTGAAGATGTATAGACTTCACTAACTTAAATAAAGCCTGCCTAAAAGATAGCTATCCATTACCTCGAATCGATCAGGCCATGATCTTCTCACCTTCATGGAAGCCTTCTTGGGTAATAACTAAATTCGGATGGCCTCAAAAGATGAGGAGAAAACCTCCTTCATTACTGACCAAGGCTTCTTTTGCTACAAGGTAATGCCCTTTGGCTTAAAGAATGCAAGAGTAACTTATCAGCATCTCATGAACTAGATCTTTAAAAAGCAAATCTGCTACAACATGGAGGCATATATAAATGATATGCTTGTTAAAAGCAGGTCTGTAAGAGTTCACGTGGAAGATCTTAAGAAAACCTTCGTCACCCTCCAGAAGTATAAAATGAAGTTAAACCCCACCAAATATGCATTCGAAGTTACCTCAAAAAAATTTTTGGGGTTCATGGCATCAAAGTGAGATTAAGATGAATGTGGCAAAGATCTAGATCATACAGGAGATGACCCCATTGAAGATAGTAAAAAAAAGTTCAGTGCCTTATAGGAATGATGGTAGTGTTAAATTGCTTCGTCTCCAAATCAGCAGAATGCTACCTACCATTCTTCCAGTCCTCAAAAATTTGAAGGATTTCTAGTGGACCATAGAATGTCAGCAGGCCTTCGAAGAATTGAAAAATTATCTCAGCCCTCCCCTACTTCTAGGCAAATCAAAGCTTGGAGAGGAATTGAGCATATATCTTGTAATTTCTCTTGTAGCCATAACCACCATCTTAGTACAAGAAGAAAACAAGGTTCAGCATCTGATCTATTACGTCAGTTAAATCCTGCAAAATGCCGAGACAAGTTTTACATAGTTAGAAAAGCTAACCTATGCTCTATTAATTATAGCCAAAAGCTTCATCCCTACTTCCAAGCTCACACCATAATTCTCCTAACGGATCAACCATTGAAGGTAGTTCTGCATCGATCTAATACATCTGGCCGAATTGCAAAATGGGCAATTGAGTTGACTAAGTTTGATATCAAATTTTGACCTTGGTCTTCAATTAAAGCATAGATGTTAGTAGACTTCATGGTTGAGTGGATTATCAAAGAATCCATAGAGCCCGAATAGTCAGAGGTAGGTTCATCCGAAGCTAGAATAGATCCACTTAACAAAAAAGCAAGCCAATTTGAGGCAAATTCTTGGACTCATCATGTTGATGGGTCATCAAACTCTTTAGATTGATTATTACGAGCCTAGAGGGAGTTGTTGCTGAATATGCCTTATGGTTCGAATTCTAAACAACCAATAATGAGGTTGAACACGAAGCTCTTGCTGCTGGACTTAGAATTGCAAAAAAATTGGGAGTGAAATATTTGAAGGCCTACGGTGATTCTCAATTAGTGGTCAGACACATCAAAGGAGATTTTGAAGTCCTAAAAGAAAATATGAAGAAATACCTATAAAAAGTGAAGGACTTAGCTTTAGTCTTTTCTAGCTCTGGCATTTAACAAATTCTGAGGATAGAAAACTCTCGAATAGGTTTTTTGTCCAAGCTAGTAACCTCGGCACTAACCGACCTACCAAAAAAGACTTTCTTCAAGGTCGTTCCAAGATCCATTATTGAGGAACCCTCTATAATACTACAAACGGACCATAAGCCAAGCTGGATCAATCGGTTAGTCCTATATTTGAAGGAAGGTACACTCCAAGAGATCTGAAGAAAGCGCAAAAACTAAAAAAATCAAGCTTTCCACTATGTCCTCTTTCAAGAAAAGTTGTACAAAAGATTATAGTCCCTACCACTCTTTAGATGTCTACGACCTTCCGAGGCTGATATGCCTTATGGGAAGTACATGAAGAAATCTATGGAAATCATTTGAGAGCTAGATAATTATCCTACAAATTACTTCGATAGGATACTACTGGTTGACAATGCAACAAGATGCAATCGATCTTGTCAGAAAATATGATCGATGCCAAAAAAATTCTGACATTCAGCGATGATCAGCAATACTATTAACCCCTATAAGTGCATCCTAGCCATTCGCATAATAGGGGATGGACATCCTTAGACCTTACCAATGGCATCGGGGCAATAAAAATTTTTATTGGTTGTAGTGGATTACTTCACTAAATGGGTGGAGGTTGAACCGCTTGCTCGCATCACCAAAACTAGAGTGACAAATTTTACCTAAAAATCTATCATGTGCTGATTCAGATTGCCAAAGTTGCTAATCATGGACAATGGCTGCTGATCGCTATCGTAGGTGGTCAAAAATAAAATCTAACTTAAACTATATAGATAGAATGAATCAGGATCGAATCCATAGGGATTGCATTAACTATGTTTAAATTATAAATTAAAAATAATTAGAATTAATTAAAGTTGATTAATTAAAAGGCTACTTAAATTAATTAAGAAAGCAAATTAAATAGCAAATTAATTAAGATGGAGTTATAGGTATGGAGATGGATTCTCAGGGTCTCAATTGATCACTTATTTGATAGTTGATATTCTTTTTAATATGCTTTAATTGATATCTAATCAATAAAGGTATAACTTATCTTAGAGAATATGGCCTGTACCTTTAGATCACAGTCCATTCTTTAAAGTTATAGGCTAGTCTAAATTGATTTAGATATAATATCAAGAATTAATTTAGATATAATCTATCCTAAGAGTTTGAATCGTACCCATAGATCATGGCTCATCCCAAGGATAATAAACTATTCCAGATTAATTGCAAGAGAATAAAGATATAAAAATATTATAACTAAAAATAGTCTTTATTACAAATCAAAATGAAATACAAAAGATAGAAAATAGAAAATACCATCAAAATAAGATCATAATAATCTTCTGAGAAAGAGAGGATCAGCCAGACATCGAAAAGCTTCTCATTGAAATCTTCATCCTTGGAGCTTTGTAGAAGAATCTAGGCAGCAGTAGGTGATAGAAATTTAGAACAGGAGAGAAGTTTTGGTGGAGATGCAGGCTTAGAATTTTTTGATCTATTGGAAGAGAGAAAAGAGAAGAAAGAAGAAAAAAGCTTGAGAAGAGAAAAATAGGGAGAGAGAGAGGTCTTTTAGAGAGGCTATGGCATGAAGAAGGGCTTTGGAGGGCTGATTCCCCGAGAGGGGAGGGTTGATGGCTCGTTAGTTAGGCTTAGGGGGCTTTTTATAGGAAAAAATATGGAAGAAATTGAGTTAGAATCAAAGAAAAGCAAGGAAAAATGAGTCTAATTTAGATTCTACTATTTGGGATAATTTTCTCCCATCAGATTGGATTCAAACAATCCAGATTTCGTCTAAACCCGTCACTTGTAGCTTCAATATGACCCAGATTAATTCATAGACATTGAATCACTTAATAGGATAAATTCTGACCATCGGATCATGCTGGATCTTTTTTAATCAAGTCAGAAATGCTTTTTGGCTATTGGATCTTGACTAGCACAATTTTTGACCATTGGATCATGCAAATCAATTGGGCACAGTTTGAATCAGAGCAGGAAATGATATCAATTGTTGGATCTTGATCGGGATGAACGCCTACCATCAGATCATGTAATTGCTATTCCTATAGACCACATAGACCGACTGCATCAAACGCCACAACCAATCATGCTGCACTCTCCCTGAGAAAATTATCGTTTTGCCCCTATGAGCCGCGATGGATTTTCGATGAATCCCTTAAGGATCCAAGTCTGCCATGCAGCGTGCTTTGATTTGCTATGCCTGCTGAGCTGGCCAGTCCACGCCAGGATCTATGGACCGATCGATTGGTCTACCATGCACCGACAAGCCAAGTGGGCTGAATTTTGAGCTTTTTATATTTTTTCTTATTTTTCCTTCAAAACTCCATTTTGGGTCCAATTTAGGTCCAATTCGCTTCAAATTTATTTCGTTGTGACCCATAAATCAAGTTCTTCTATTCATGATTTTTTTTTCTACAAAATATAATATAAAAGTATTAATTTTTAAAAATAAATATAAATTAATTAATAAATTAATATTTTATATATATTTTATGTGTTTATCACACCCTCCAACTTGAACTTTGCTCATCCTTAAGTAAAGCAAATAAATTAGCAATATATACTGACTCAATCTTGAATTAAAAGTCAAGTTAGATACTCCTAAAGAGAACTGATACTCGATCAGATCATTAAAGTGGTACATCGTCGGATTACTAATTCGACCTAATTAGCAATTGAGTGTTAGCCATAGAAATTTTTAGAGAACTCTTTTCACTAACTTCCTACTTTTCTCTTTAAATCCTCTAACTTGATATGGAATGGATTTATTTTCTTCTAGCAATTTAGTCTCCTTATTATCCATTTTTCTCTTTTTTTTAATTTTTTTTCAGATTCTTGCATCTCCATCTTTTGATGCGAACCACAATGCTTACTTAGGCGAAGAGGCCCAATTACTTAGTGAGACAATGCTAGACCTCTTTATATTGTCCATCTTTTTACGCAAACCACAACACTTACTTAGGTGAAGGGGCTCGGTTACTTAGTGGGAAACTAATTTTTTTTTTTAAATGGCTTTTAAGGAAATTTTTTGCATAGTTTGACCTTTCTACCCAACTCCCATGAAGTAGATTCTTTATAGAGATCTGTAAGAAGAAGGTTCTAGAATCACTCTTAAAATTTGATCTATCTAAATCCTTTCATTTATTAGATATTTTTAATAATTTATTCCTCAGTATCTCTAAAATTTTCTAGATCGTTAATCACTCATTGATTAGGATGCCTAATTAACTTTTAATCAAAATAAAATTTTTGATACATAAAGCTAAATATTTTAAATCATACTTAAGAACTCATAAATTTTAAAATTAGTTATTCTTCCCCCTCCCAACTTAATTTTCATTATCCTCAATGGAAGAAGAGAAAAATAAAAATATTTATCAAGGAGTACCACCTGATTTGTTGTTTTGTAGGACCTTCATTATACTCTATCTGGTTCATATAGGATGTTTTGATAATGTGCTCCCCCCAACTTGGGCGAATCATCTTTATTGATTTCCTACAAAAAGAAAATTAAAAAAAATTAGAAATTTGAAAGAAAGAAAGAAAATAAACGATGGGTTGCCTCCCAACAAGCGCTAAGTTTAAGGTCTTCAACTAGACCAAGTGATTCTTCCTATCCTATGTCAAAAATTGGATTGACATTTTTCAATGATTTTGAATTGCCAATCTTAGGAAGATGGCTTATGATCCCAATATTTATAGATTTCAGTATTTTCTTATCAATCTTCAAAAAATAACTCGTAGCCCCATTCTTAGTCAGTTTTATTTTTCTAATTTTAAGAAAATAATTTATGAACCCATTCATAGACCCTTGTTTATTGAGAATTTTTTTCTATTTATTCTTTTAGTATGCTTATGAATTTAGTTGTTAGGATAAAAGTTAAGTCCGATGTAATGGATACCAGAAAGATATCACTTAATTCTAAACATGCGTACTCAGGTATGACCAAGGATGAATTTAGTTTTGGAGGAGGTGGTGATTCTAGAGGGGAAGCTATTAGAGCAGATATTGATTCATATTTTTTAGCCCATGAAAAAGTGATGCTACAATTGGGTGGCTTTAATAATGTATTTTATTTTCAGTATATCCATCTACATTAAATTTGTCCACTTCAAAAGGATCCAAACATGTATGCACTGAGTCTTAAGAAATAATCCTAAGGGTAGCTTTCTTAATTACATATTTAGGTTCATCCACCTCAAAATGGTTTTCGATTTGTATACTAGGTTATTTTATAAGGATTTCAATAACATTGGAGCTCTCAACCATATATTATTTCCTGGAGTCACTTATGGGCTGACTAGGTAATTCTTCCTCCTCCCAACTATTAAATATAGCAATTAGCTGACTAACTTTGGTTTCTAGCTTGGCTATTGATTGAGCTTGGATTTCTAACATTTATAAAATATTCTCTTTAAATATCAAACTATAGGTACTTGAAGAGGATTATGGAATATTTTGATACTGGTACACCGTATAAGTTTTCTCTAGATAACTACGTTTATAATTGATTATTGGTTATGATGTCTCATAAAAATTTGAATAATTTTTCCAACCTAGATTATAGGTATTGCAGTAAGGATTATAATAATTGGTCAAAGTTGGGGCTGGATAAGTCTACTCATGTGCAAAGTTCCAAGATCGATATGCAGTTGGATGTTTACTAACCAGGTGGTGGGGACTTGAATATATATCACACACATGCAAGAATGAGGTAGGAGAGTGTCTCATATTCAGTAGATAGTCAAGTTTTTGGGATAACACATTTACCATATTATGGATATTTATGGAGTTTTCAGCCTCATAGATTCCATCACTATTAGGTTCATACATGGGTGTATAGGAGTCATAGGTATAAGAAAAAGGAGTAAAGTATTTCCTCAGTTGGCGAAAGGGTGCAGCCATAATTCTAGGTTTATTAGCTCTGAGGGTTCATTCGATTTTAGGATTTAGAATTTAAATTTTAGGTTGTAATAAACAATGCCCAAGTAAATACCCCATAATTATACCTTAGAGCAAACACAGAAAGATTTTAGTTTAGCTTTTGTTTTTAGAATTTTTTTAAATGAGATAAAAAGAGATAAAAGAAATTCTAAAGATGAAAGCCTAAAAAGTCCTAAAACTAAGAAATAGATTAGAGGAGTTTTATTTGGTTTAATATTTATAGGTTAGCAATCAAGTTATACAATCAATCCTAGCTAAGAATTATCCTAGATCTAGAGAGCTCCTAACTGCCAAGATCACCTTCAAGCCCTTCAGATAAAGAATCAGCCAGTCAACTAAGATCGGTGGGAGTCCCTCCGTTGCTTGCCTTAGACACCAATTATTCTTGGTCAGGCAAACTAACAGAACTAATTAGGTAACCATCTTTCTTTGGGACCTAATCACTAAACCACTTGCCTGGACACCAATTGAATTGACTAACCCTAATCCGGTCCAACTTTAGGATTTCTTATCCTAATAAGCTCGAGTGTCCTTAGGGGCCAACGTCTAATTGATTTTAAAAATTAAAGACTTAGGTTAATGCAATATGAAGATTTATGATTTTTGGGCTAAGGAAGGATGATCAAATCCCCATCTTATCTTATTTAATTGGGTTTAGTATCCTTAAAGTATCTTATGAAGATGAAATGCAAAAAAGTTAAGATGTTCAAGTCAGGTTAGACAATCAAATTTAAATTAATTAATTTTACTTGTTAGGTTCTGTGATTAGGTCTTTAATCCCTAGATAGCTTATGCGGTGTCAGTGTAAATTTTTTTTTAATTTTTTTAAATTTTATTTTTTAAATTTTATTTTTAAATTTATATTTTTTTAAAAAAAATTTTTAATTTTTTTTTAATTTTTTTAATTTTTTTAATTATTTAAAGTAACTAAATCATGATCTCTGACAACAGCACCAAAATTTGATCACTATCATAAGCGATCAAAAATAAAATCTAACTCAAACTATATAGATAGGTTGAATCAGGATCAAATCCATAGGGATCACATTAATTATATTTAAATTATAAATTAAAAATAATTAGAATTAATTAAAAGTTGATTAATTTAAAGGCTACTTAAATTAATTAAGAAAGTAAATTAAATAGCAAATTAATTAAGATGGAGTTGCAGGTATGGAGATGGATTCTTAGGATCATAATTGGTCACTTATTTGATAGCTAGTATTCTTTTTAATATGCTTTAATTGATATCTAATCAATAAAGATATAACCTATCTTAGAGAGCATGGCCTGTATTCTTAGATCACAGCCTATTTCTTAAAGTTATAGACTAGTCTAAATTGATTTAGATATAATACCAAGGATTAATTTGGATATAATCTATCTCAAGAGCACGAACTATACCTATAGATCACGACTCGTTCCAAGGATAATAAACTATTCCAGATTAATTATAAGAGAATAAAGACAAAAAAATATTATAACTAAAAATAGTCTTTATTACAAATTAAAAAAAATATAAAAGATAAAAAATAAAAAATACCATCAAAATAAGATCATAATGATCTTCTGAGAAAGAGAGGATCAGCCAAAAATCAGAAAGCTTCTCGTTGAAATCTTTATCCTTGGAGCCTTATGGAAGAATCTAGGCAGCAGCAGGTGATAGAAATTCATAATAGGAGAGAAGTTTTGGTGGAGATGCAGGCTTAGATTTTTTTGATCTGTTGGAAGAGAGAAAGGAGAAGAAAGAAGAAAAAAAGCTTAAGAAGAGAGAAATAGAAAGAGAGAGAGAGAGAGAGAGAGAGAGAGAGAGAGAGAGGCTGTGGCATGAAGAAGGGCTTTGGAGGGTTGATTCCCCAAGAGGGGAGGGTTGATGACTCGTTAGTTAGGCTTAGGGGGCTTTTTATAGAAAAAAATATGGAAGAACTTGAGTTAGAATAGAAGAAAAGTAAGGAAAAACGAGTCTGATTTGGATTATGCTATCTAACATAATTTTCTGCGATTAGATTGGACTCAAACGATCTAGATTTTATCGAAATCCATCACCTGTGGCTTCAATAAGACCTAGATTAATTCACAATTGTTGAATCGCTTAATAGGATAAATTTTGACCATCAAATCATGCTGGATCTTCCTTAATCAAGCCAAAAATGCTTTTTGGCTGTTGGATCTTGACCGACGTGATTTCTGGCATTGGATCGTGGAAATCAACTGGGCACAGTTCGAATCAGAGCAGAAAATGATATCAATCATTGGATCTTGATCGGGATGAATGCCTACCATCAGATCATGCAATTACTGTTCCTATAGACCATATAGATCGACTGTACCAAACGCCGCAACCAATCACGCTGCACTCTGCCTGAGAAAATTACCGTTCTATCCCTATGAGCCACGATGGATTTTCGGTGAATCCCTTAAAGGTCCAAGTCTGCCACACGGCATGCTTTGATTCACCATGCCTGTTGAGCTAGCCAGTCTATGCCAGGATATGTGGACTGACCGACCGGTCTACCGTGCACCGACGGGCCAAATGGGCCAAATTTTTGGCCTTTTTATATTTTTTTCTTTATTTTTTCTTCAAAACTCCATTTTGGATCCAATTTAGGTCCGATTCGCTTCAAATTTGTTTCATTATGATCTATAAATCGAGCTCTTCTCATCCATGATCTTCTTTTCTATAAAAATAATATAAAAATATTAATTTTTAAGAATAAATTTAAATTAATTAATAAATTAATACTTTTATACATATATTTTATATGTTTATCAGCTGCCAATTCACTAGGGGAAAGCTTTTCAAATTCTATGAGGATATGCATATATCGCATCACCTTGTTTCGATAAGTCACCCCCAAGCAAATGAAGAAGTTGAGGTAACGAATCAAACTTTGCTGTAGAGCATAAAAAACTTGGCTTGACAAAGCAAAAGGTTCATGGGTGGATGAGCTTCATCACATGCCATGGCCTTACAGATCCACCTAAAGAACTCCTATCGGAAAAGCTCCATTTAGCCTAGAATTTGGGACTGAAGCCGTTATACCTATCAAGATTGGATTGCCTTCAGCACGAGTGAAAAACTTCAGTGAGCAAATCAATCCAGAGAACCTTTGAGCAAATCTTGATATATTGAAGGAAGCCCGTGAAAAAGCCCAAATTAGAATGATGGTGTATCAACATAGAGAGACTCGGTACTATAACTTCTGAGTCAAGGAAAAGTGCTTCAGAGTTGGGGACTTGGTGGTATGCCAGGCGGAAGTCTCCTAGCCAACCATGCAAGACAAACTAACACTGAACTAGGAAGGTCCTTATGCAGTGGAAGAGGTTGTCAAACCCGGCACTTACCGATTGAAGCTATTGGATGGAACCCTGCTACCTCGATTATGGAATGCTAAAAATCTGAGGATATATTATCGATGATTTTGACTTAATATATAAAAAATTCTTTTCAAATAACAATCTATATGTTTGAATCAATTTTTAAACAGTCAGATGAGATATTTGCAATTCAATCTCAATTGTTCAGCAAACCAAGAACAATGTGCCCTCATTTTTGAATGACAAAGCACCAAAAGCAACGAGCCCTCATTTTCAAATGAGAAAGCACTAAAGATGACATGCCCTCATTTTCAAATGAGAAAGCACCAAAAGCGATATGCCCTCATTTTCAAACGAGAAAGCACCAAAGATGTCATGCCCTTATTTTTAAAAGAGAAAATTGATGGAAAAACTTGTAAGGTTTAATGCATACTTTTCAAAACTTTTTCAAAAAAAAAAAAAAAAACAAAGTAGAAGACTTGGATTAATTACATTAATCTATTTATGCACATAAAATTACCTACAATCTAGGATCTTATAACATGATATAATATATATATATATATAGCTAAAAAATAAAAGATATATAAGTATTGATCATATTAATAATTATTTAGATCAAATTTAGCATTTATAGAGATCAGATCTTTATACCTGAGCATGGATCAAGAACTCCATTGTTGATCTTCGTGGATGTGATTGTTGCTTAGATCCGCACTAGATGCCTCTACAGGTTATCCACATAAAGCTTCTATATTGATTGAAGGTTCGATGATCAAAGATCTGCAGGGGATGCTAGCTCTTTGCAGATCCCTACTGATGGTTGATCTGAATTCTTTTCTTCAAATCTCTTGGACCCTCCAAGAGATGAAGAACCAGAGGAGGACAAAAGGGATTCTTCTCTCTAATCTCTTAAAACAAGAGCAAAAAAAAAAAACAAAAATCATAGGGAAGAACCTTTCTTC
Source organism: Cocos nucifera (assembly GCA_006176705.1). NCBI lineage: Eukaryota > Viridiplantae > Streptophyta > Magnoliopsida > Arecales > Arecaceae > Cocos > Cocos nucifera. The sequence continues at coordinate 742,554 of QRFJ01003198.1, forward strand.
TCTTTTTGCTTTTTCTCTCAACAGGACACAGGAAGATGATGTCATAAATATAGCCCACGCCCCCTAGGAGTTTTGCACCTAATAACCAACACCCCACTCTAATATTCCATGGTGAAAATCTCATGGAATTCCTCCGGCAAGGGTCTCTTTAAATAGTATGGAGAGGCGGAGTCCTAGTCTAGGTCAAATATCTAGATAGAAAAGTTTCCAAAGCAAGAAACTTAATTGGGGTGCCCAACTTTTGGGTGCCACCCTTCTTTCCCTTGGCAAGAAATACCTGAAAAATCATGCTAATATTCTTCCTTTTCTATGCCACAAATCAAATTCAATCTGATTATTTTAGGTGCCTACAATGGATAGAGTTTGGGAATGTTAAAACTCTATCAAATAGAATCCTAGGTCAAAACAGCTTACCTTGTTTGATCTAGTTCAAACTTATTTTCAAACCAAGAGGTAGGGGACATGCATGGGGCCTCTTAGGTGTGAGAAAACTCATGCAAAACTCAAAAATGTGGGTGTGGGGTCATGGGGTGTTTAGCACAAAGGAGGGAAGAGAGTCCCAATCCAACTGGGCTCTCTTGCTCTATTTGGTTAAACTAAATTTCAACCCTAATTAAATTAGGATTGGTGCAACCTAATTAAGGATGATCCTAGTCCAACTAGGAGCCTATTTAAATGTAATTTTATCTCATTTAAATCTGATTTAAATCCTAAGCCAATTAGGAATTAGGTGCACTTAAGTCATAATCAAATAAGAAATTGAACTTCCTTGTAATTGGATTATCTCATAAACCAATTAGGCTTGACCTAATCAAGTTCAAACCAAACTAAATTAAATCTAATTCAATTGGACTTGATCTCAGTCCTAAAGCTCGATCAGATTGAGCGAATTAGCAATCTAATTACTAATTAATCCTCCTATAATACTTGTACTTAATCAATCATTAATCACATTGACGATTTAATCTTGTAATGATTCACAATCATTGATCAACATCTAATCAAATAGAAATTTCTTATGTGTGTGATCCCATAGGTTCAAACTTTAGCATAGAAATAAATTTCTGTACCAATCAAAGTGACTATTTAGTAATGGTACCTAACATTCGAATAGGTCGAATATATGTAAAGCAACATTCAAAAATTAATTCAAAAATAAATACTATATATTTTTTTTTTTACCTCTATATTTAGGATGACTCGAAGTTAAACTGTCAACCCTGAAAAAACAAATCCATAATGTATCTCAATGCAATTAGTCATATGACTCCTCATAAGGATTATCCTGGCCAAGATTTTGCTAAATTGAAATACAATGCAACACATCTCTTGGAGTGGTCAATCCTATCTTTACTCATACACCGACTTTATAAGTACTTGACCATGCCCAGAAATCTTTCATTACTGAACTATAAATTTAGGTTGTCCGATACTAAAGCACGGTGAGTTACTTGTAAGTCAATATGATAATCTTAGATCAGAGGGACACTTATATCCATATCTCTTTGGAGTAAATATTAATAGCAGAATGCTTCAAAGTTTATCACATTCAATGTAGATATACCCCTACATCTCACTTGCATGCCATACTAGTATCTCTACACTTCTTGGTTAAGAGGACAATCAATCCATATGGCATATAATGACCTACACTCGATAAATACTGTTGTCCTAAATAATAATGTATCATTTGGTCATGAATAAATTTAAGGACTAAATGATATAAATTATTCTTTATCGATTCTAAATAGTCCTAAGGACTTCATCACAGCACAGGAGTTCATAAAAGAAAGATGCACAACTTATGATGAATAAGCTAAAATAATTTTTTCATAAATCATATATAATTTATAAAAATTAGCTCAACTATCAACAGGCTGATGGTTGACTTTGGAACATAATTCTTAACAACTTTCACTTATCCTAAAGCCACTCGATATAGTATCTTATACCCATCTTCGACCTGTGATCATCGAACTCCTTTATCGCAAGAGCTTTAGTGAATGGGTTGGTCATGTTCTCCTTTTCATTGATCTTCTGAAGGTTGACGTCACCTCGATCTATGATCATTCGAACAAGATGGTAGCGATGCAGAATATGCTTCATCCATTGATTTGCTTTCAGTTCTTTTCCTTAAGTAGTGGCTTCATTGCTATGATGATAGAGCAAAACTAGACCATCAATAAAGGATGCCACTCCAAGCTTGGTGATAAATTTTCTTAGTCATAGCTTTTTTAGCAGCATCGAATGCCACAATGTACTCTATCTCATAAACTGAGTCGACCATAGTGTACTACTTGGAACTTATCTAGCAGACAGCTCCACTGTCAAGGATAAATACATAACTTGATAGACTTTTACTATCATCATGATCAAATTGAAAGCTAGAGTCTGTAAACCTCATAAGTTTCAAATCTAACTCACCATAAACTAGCCACTAGTCTTTAGTATTTCTCAAATACTTAAGGATGATTTTCACAATCTTTGAATAGTTTTCTTCTAAATCAGATTGGTATCTACTCACTACACCTAATCAGTATGCCACCTTTGGTTTTGTACATGTCATAGCATATATAATAGAATCTACTACCAAGGTATATGGTATTTTACTCATATGCTCTTTCTCTTGAGGTATTATTGGACAATCTCTTTTCAAGAGAAAAATTTTATGGCCTATCAAAAAATAGCTCTTTTTGAAATTTTTTATGTTGAACCACTTCAACATAGTATCTATGTACATAAACTAGGACAACCTAAGCAACCTCTTAGATCTATTTTCATAGATCTTCATCTCTAGGATGTAGGATACTTCTCGCAAGTCCTTCATGAAGAGCTAAGATAATAGCCAAATCTTTATTCCCTATAATGCATGAATGTCATTCTCAATCAAGAGAATATCATCCACATATAATACAAGAAATACTACTACTAAACCATTGGCTTACTTGTATATGCATGGCTCTTCTCCATTCTTAATGAAGCCATATATTTTAATCATCTTATCAAAATGCATGTTTCAACTCTAAGATGCCTATTTTAATTCATAAATAAATCTCTGAAGCTTGCACACCTTAGACTCATCTGTGGATGTGAACCCTTTAAGTTGTATCATATATATCTCTTCTTCCAACTCTCCATTTAGAAAAGCTATCTTCACATGCATCTACCAGATTTCATATTCCAGATGGGCAGCCATTGCAAGCATAATCCAAATGAATTTGATAATTAACATAGAAAAAATATCTCGTCATAGTCTATACCATAATGTTGATGATATCCTACTTTTCCGTCTGTGTCTTCTTTCTTCTGAAGATCCACTTACATCCTATGAATTTAATTTTTTTAGATGGATCAACTAATATCCATACATTATTGACCTTCATGGACTCTATTTCAAATTTCATGGCTTCAAGCTATGTCTTAGAATTGGATCTCTACAGTGCATCCATGTAAGTGATTGGATCCTTATCATTCTCATCGAGCTCAATAGAATTGCCAACCCAAACCAAAAAATCATAGTATCTATCCGACTGATGTGGTACTCTACCGGATCACCTTAAGAGTGCAAGTATATTGGACTTCGGATTTGATCTAATCAAATCCAGCTCAGGTTCAGCTAATTGTGTCGATTTTTCTACTTGTTGATCTTTTTCAAGTTCACCTTAGAAGCAACAGTTCCTTCATCAAGAAACTCCTTTTCTAAAAAAAATTATCTTAAGACTAACCAACACTTTTTGTTCATCATCTAGGTAGAAATAATATCCTTTAATTTCTTTTGGATACCCTATAAAAGTGCACTTATCATACCTAGGTTCAGGCTTGTCCGTCACTAAATGTTTGACATAAGCTAGATACCACCAAATCCTAAGGTGTGAGAGTACTCGATTATGCCCTGTCCATATCTTATATGGCATTTTAGCTATAAACTTACTCAAAATCCTATTAAGAAGGTAACGAGCTGATTCGAGTGTATATCCCCAAAAAAAGATTGGCAGACTAGTAAAATCCATCATGGAATGGACCATGTCTAACAAGGTCCAATTCCTCTTTTTAGATATACCATTATGTTGGGTGTTTCTGGGGGAGTCCATTAAGAGAGATCCTATTCTCTCCTAGCTATGTCAGAAGCTCACTAGAAAGGTATTCACTTCCTCGATCAGATCGAATAGTTTTAATACTCTTTCAAGTTTATTTTTCTACCTCATTATAGAATCTTTTGAATATTTTAAATGATTCTGACTTATATTTCATCAAATAGATGTACACATACCTAGATAGATCATCAGTAAAAGTAATGAAGTAGAAATATCCATATTTAGCACTTATGCTCATAGGTCCATATACATCAGTATATACTAAACCTAAAAGCTTACAGGCTCTCTCCTTTTTTAATAAAAGATGATCTGATCATTTTTCCAAGAAGATAGAACTCATAGATCAAAAGTGATTCACAATCATCGATTTTGAGCATTCTCTCTTGAGTTAACCTATTCATTCTGTTCTTATTAATCTGGCCTAGCCTACAGTGTCAAAGATAGATTGAAGACACATTATCTATTTTAGGATGTTTGTCGATGGAATAGATCATATTAATAGATTGTGATAAAAAATAAATTCTATTATTCAATTAGCCAATAAAACTAGTAACACCATTCAAAATAGCATTATAAATTTTTTTATTAAAATTTTATAATTATTTTTGGCTAAAAAGCCTATAGAAATGATATTCAATAAAAAACTCAGACAAAAGTGATATTCACTTAGAACAATAGAATAAAAATTAAATACAAACTTTATGATTCCTAAAGCACTAAAAAAAATTTGTAGCGATAGCATTTATAGCTAAATGCCATTATCGATAAAGGGTTTGCCATTGCTAATGCTATTAGCGATGGTAAGCCATTGATAAAAGTTCATCGCATAAATTCTTATTGCTAATTACCATTATTAGTTTGGCAAAACTTCCATCGATAATAAATTAATTAGCAATGGCATTAGTGATGGAGGATACCATCACTAATATTTTTTTATTTTATTTTTATAATTAAAATTTTAAAATACTATTAGCGATGGCATATCCTATCATTAATTCCATCTCTAATACTTTTTATTTTATTTTTTAAATTTAAATTTTAAAAAATTATTAACGACAGCATTTTTTATCTCTAATATCATTGCTAATATTTTCTTATTTTATTTTTTTTAATTTAAATTATAAAAATTATTAGCGATGGCAAGTACCATCATAAATACCATCACTAATAGTTTTATAATTTTTTTAAAAAAATTTATAATTAAATCCTTTATTAGCATAGAAAAAGGATCAACCTCGAGGACGATCTTTTTGCTAATGGATGACCCATGGGTCGACCCTTGCTATTCTGCCACTCAAAAATAGAAATAAAATATTTTTATTCTACCATAGGGGACGACTCATGAGTCGACCCTTGCATCAAAAATTTTCATAATGGCTAGTTTATCGACCTATTTTTAGTGCATTAAATGCCCAATAAATACTCTCTAATACCTCTAAATGGCTACCACTCATTCTCTAATATCGATTGAAGGTATAAAAGCATTCAAAAGAAAAAAAAAACTTAAGAGAAATTAAGGTAAAAAGGATTGAATAGATTTTTCAGCTCCAAATTAAAGAAGATTTTATTTGAACCTTCACCATCTCTCAAAAGTAGATTCAACTCTTCATTCCATCTGATGGTATTCTCAAAGACTTCTTCCATTCTAGGTAAAGTATATTTAATGATCTATTATACTCATTAAGGAGCTAATTTTTGTTTGTCATTATAAACCATCTTTTTTTTGTTTGCTGTTTCGAGTTTAAGTTTTGAAGGATTCCAAAACTTAGAAAGATTAATCCAAATCTTGAATCTGAGTGTATCAGATTGTTCCGAAGTATTTAGAACCTCTTTTAGAGCAATTTGCCAAAAGTTTAGATAACATAAAATTATTAAAAAAATACTTTTTCTATATATTTAAATAAAAATTAATATATAAGAGTCAAGAATAATCAGCATGTTCTAAGCATTGGTAGTTTAATCTTTTCTTTTGTCAATTCCTACTATCCTCCAACTAATCCCTACACTTCAACTTCAAAAATATTTTAGAAACATAATTACATAAAAATATATATGTAGATAATACACTTGACATACATGCACACATACTACATAAATACATGTCTAGAGATAATATATTCTAAAAATTAAAAAATATATATATAAATAAAAATTAAAAATAAAATAAAGGATATAAGAACATGACCAAGATCACTTGGATGGAGTAGTGGAGAAGGCTAATTATGATTAGAGGCCCCACAAGCCACATCTACCTCATCATCTCAATGAGGATTTCATTTCGCACTAGATTGAGATCCCGAGAATAGAAATAATAGAGGAAAACATAGAGAAAAATATGAAAAAAATTAGCAAAAATAAAAGAAATGTGGAAAAATAAAAAAGAAAGATCTTTTTTTGCATAGATTATTTCATTATTTTTTGTTTTTTCCTTCTTTTTCTTTTCATTTCTTTCTCTTTTTTGGATATTCATAGGAAGGATTGCACTTGAGGGAGAAGGTGGAAGCACCTACAAGAAGGACTCGAGAAAGATTCCACGAAAAATAAAAGAATAGAAAAAAATGGAGACCTATGGAAAGGAAAGAACTTGCAGGAGATTGAAGGGGGAAGTGGGAGAAGATCGGAAGCTCGAGGAGTGGGAGGCGGTCAGAGGCTGAAGAGGTGGGGAGGTGGCCTAGGGCTTGGAGAAACAGGAGGAGGCCGGGGGATCATGATCGGAGGCTCGGGGTGGCAGGAGGTGGGAAGCAGGCAAGCACTCGAGGAGGTGGCTGAGGGCTCGGGGAGGTGGAGGTTGGCCTGGGGCTCATGGCCAGAGGCTCGGAGAGTCTGAAGGAATTCGATGGCTTAAGGTCGAAGGCTCGAGGAGGTGGGAGGCAGTCGGGGTCCAAGGAGGCAGTCAGGGGCTCGAGGAGGTGGGAGGCTACCAAGGGCTTGCGGTCAGAGGCTCAAGGAGGCAAGAGGTAGTCGAGGTCTCGAGGAGGTAGTCAGGGGCTTAGGGAGGTGGGAGGCAGTCGGGGGCTCGCAGCTGGAAGCTTGGGGAGGTGGGAGGCAGTCGGGGGCTCACAGCTGGAAGCTTGGGGAGGCAGTCGGGGCTTGCGGCAGCCGCAGGCATGGAGGGATGCAGGCTTGGGGCCGTGGGATGCCAGAGGGATGGAACGAGGAGGGATGGGTCGGAGGGAGGAAAGGGGTTTAGGGGGTTTGGGTGCCAGTGGGAGGAGGATCATGGAAAGTGGAGAGGAACTAGGGCATGCGAGCAAAAATTTTTGGCTGAGTTTAGAAATTTTGATGAAGTTTTAGTGACAGCAAAATATCATCGCTAATACTATCGGTAGAAGTATTAGCGATAATAATTTCTATTGCTAAAAACGATAGCCATCTCTAATACTAACAATTTTAAAAAAATATATTTTTTTCATAATTTTATTTTTTAATTAATTTAATTATAATTAAAATTATTTTTTTTAAAAAAAAATAAATCTATTAGCGATGGTATTTGTCATCGCTAATACTAACTTTTAGCGATAGCAAAAAGAACATTGTTAAAAGCCATCGCTAATAATCCTTTCCATTCAACTTTGCTCGATCCGATATAATTTTGAAATTTAAAGTCTATCTTCACCGTTCATTATCTAAATAAATATTGTTGAGGTATCATCACAAATAATAGCTTCGATCCGGTAGCCATAGGTATGTCGATCATTAAAATTTGATTTCAATGGTCACGAATGACCGCATGATGATTTGATAAATAAAGACCATCGATGAGTCCAAAAACTTACAATAATGATCTTAGTGATATTTGTAACACGTTATCGAAATTTTACTTCAACCGGACATCACTATTATGGTCAATTTAGTATGAGATGATTTGGAACGTTAAATGAAAAATGAGTGATCAAAAGGCCAAATGGCATCCTATTTAGATAATTTTTTAGATAAATGATCTTTGCTACTATAATTATTTATATGGTGAAGATCATAAAATTCAAACCACACGTATTTGAACCATCCATATTAAGCAGATCTTACAAAAGCATAAGTATAATTACTTAAAAACTTTAAGAAAGAGTACCAAGAGACATATAGTTTTGGATCATTCATAAATGCACGATTTGAATTTTATGATAACCACCATACAAATAATCAAAATAGTAGCAAATATTATTTATCTAAAAAATTATCTTATAATCGAACATTATTTGACCTTTTAATCACTCTTTTTTTATTTAACAGTCCAAATTATCTCATGCTAAATTGATCATGATAATGATGTTCGATTGAAGTAAAATTTTGATAGTGTACTAAAAATATCACCAAAATAATTATTGCAAGTTTTTGGATTTATTGGTAATCTCTATCTATCAGATTATCATACGATTATTTATGGCCATCGAAATTAAATTTTATTGATCGATATAGCTAGGTCTATTGGATCGAGGTAATTTTTTATGACGATAGTCTAAAAATAATTATTTAGATAATAAATGATAAAAATAAACTTTAAATTTTAAAATTATATCATATTTAAAAAAAATAAAAAAAATTTAAAATTAGCGATGGTGTTTAGCAATAATATTTTTATCGTTGCTAATACAGTATTAGCGATGTCTTGCAGACTATTAGCAATGGACTAAGAAATTACTAATAAATTTAATTTTTTTAAAAAATTTGGTTATAATTATAATTAAATTAATTAATTATCGATGGCTCAATTTGTTATCACCAATAATTTAAAAAATATATTTAAATTTTTTTTAAAATAATTTTTAAAATTATTAATATTAGTAATGGTTTTTTTATTGCTAATAACATAATTTTATCACTAATAGTCCTACAACCAAATTTAAAAAATAATTACTTTTGTATTGGCGATAGTAAAAGCCATCGCTAATAATTATTTTTCATAGCTAATAATCCTACAACCAAATTAAAAAATAAAATTATTTAGTGTTAGTGATGGTATTTTGGCATCACTAATAATAATCTTTTATAGCTAATAATATTAAAACTAATATAAATAAATTAATTTTTACTACTGACATATCTTGCCATCGCTAAAAGCCAAACTTATCATTGGTAATAATTTTTTTAGTTTTTGTGATGGTAGATTTTTTTATCGCTATTTGCCATCAATAAAAATTTTTATTAGTCATGGTAAAATATCGTCGCTAATAAGTATCTATCATTGCTAAAAATAATAAAATCTAATTTAAAAAAATAAAATTACTTTTTATTAGTGATGGTAAAACACCATCGCTAATAATTATCTTTCATCGATAATAATAATAAAATCTAATTAAAAAAAATTATTTAATATTAGTGATGGCTAATTATCATTACTAATACTATCACTAATAACTATAGTGGTGGCATAGCCGTCACTACTGCCATCGCTAATAACTATTAGTAATAGCTAAACTTTCTTTACTAAAATTATCGATAAAAAGGTTATTAGCAATGGTAAAATTACCGTCGCTAATTCCATCACTAATACCCATTATTTGCAATGACATTTTCACTAATACAATATTTTCTTATACTGAAGCTATAACTAAAACTGATCTTCCATCCTCAATATTCAGGAATCTCTTGTCTTTTTCAAACCTCCTGACCTATAAATCGTGCAATGAATTACAAATATGATAAAAACTTCTAGTATCTAATACCCAGTCAGTAGTATTACAAATTGAGAAATTGTAAGGAGCTATCATATAATTATCTTGCCCAGTAATAGATTACTTTTTTTTTGGTCTATTCGGATCTAGGAAGGAAATATACTAAAGATAGTTCCTCTTCTATTACTTCTACTTTTTACAATAGAAGCACTCCACCTAGCTCTTATTGAGCTTAGATTTCTTGGTCTGACCCTACACTGATGTCTCAGCATACTCTTGCACCTTCTTATTCTTTTTTTCTTGTTCTTCTTCCCTTTCTTAAAGGATCGGTGATCATAAGAAGATCCTTCCACTATATTCACTGACTCCTTATGGAGTTGATGATCCTTCTCAAAGTTCTGCAACAATCCTAACAAATTATGATAGTTAACTGCAGGCTTTTATCATTCTAAAATGTGTAAAGAAGGAGAGAAAGGACTTGGACAAAGAGTTCAAAATAGTATATTTTCCAAGCTGCTCATGCAAGAGAAAGTTGAGCTTGCTCAGGCGCTTAATCATCTCAATCATGTACAATACATGATTAGTGACTTACATCCCATCCCTCATCTAGGTGTTGAAGATGGCACAACTAGTTTTATGCCTCTCAACATCGTCAAGAGTGTCAAAAGACTCATTCAACATTTAAAGCATATCTTCTAGCTGAACATTTTTTAACCTACAACTGAACTCATCGCTCATAGCCGCCAGCATGATGCAATGAATCATGGTTCGATCATTATGCCACTTTTGATAAGTATCTCAGATCTTTCCACGTGCATTCGAAGCTGGCTTCTCAGTTATTGGATCTATCAGAATGTACAAAATCTGCTCATGCTAGAGGATAATCTTTAACTTTCGATACTAGCTATTAAAGTCAGATCTCGTTAACTTATCATTATCCAATAATGATCGGAGTGATAGGATAGTGGCCATAACTGTACAAAAAAAAAAATCTAATTAGTATATAATTTATTAAGTCTAAAGATTTGAACTTTAGTCTAAAGGTTCTTCCACTATATTTAAATTAAAAAAATAACTAAAATATTTTATGATCGATCTTTTGATTGTAAAATTTTATGATCAAAAAATTAGTTAAAAAATCGATCAAAAAATTAGTTAAAAAATTGATCATAAAATTTTATAAAATTAATATTTTATAAATTTATTTTTATATTTAGATTTTTGTTTGCAAAATTAATTACAAAATTTTAATTTTACAATCGATATTTTTTGGTTGCTATATTATTTTTTTAATAATCGATCATAAAATCACTCACAAAAATTTTGGTTAGAAAATTGATCACAAGATCGACTGCAAATTTCAACCAAAAAATTTAATCATAAAATTGGACATAAAATCACTATTTTCTTATAGTGCTCTACCTCCAATTTGAGGAATTACTTTAATTTTTTAGTAGGTACTAGAATCTATATAGACTATACACAAATCCAACTTTGGTCAGTCAATCCATGTGCATCTATGGATAGGTTCTTAACCAATTATTTCTCTAAACAACTTGTAGTAATTTAATTTTGCCAAAAAGCCTAATCAATAGGCTTTGATCTCCACTAAAAAGGTTGGTTAGGTCCAACCATTAACATGACCATACTTGGTCCATTTAACCAATAAATGATTAAGCCCAACATTGGTCCATCAACCTAACCACCATTTAGAAAGATACGGCCAAGTAATCATATTATGAATGATAATTCTAATAGTCAATAACCACTAGGCTTTTAGGCCTCCAATGATTATCAAGCTAATGGACCCATAATCACTCAACTTAATGGAAGAGTATGTTCTAGTTATCACCATAATTATTTTATTTTTAAGGATTTAATAATTTTAGAAGATTTGGTTAACTCATTTTAAGAGAAAAGAGAAGATTAATCAGCTAATCACGATCCTCCCACTGACTTCATCAAGTCAGATTAATGGAGACCAAAGACAAGCCGATCTAGGGGTACCTAAATCAGTAACACTGATTTATCTAGTTGATATAGATCAGCTTAAATTCATCAAGTGATCTAATCAAAACATAATTTTATCAAGATGGCTAGGTAAATGAGATCGATGGAAGGGATATGCTATTAACTTGCCAAAGAACGAATCATATATGAGTAGCTTCCAAATAAAGACCATCGATCAAAACTGTTAGACCTACCTTAGACACCAACTGATTAACTAGTTTCAATTAGATCTACCTAACAATTCAGGCTAGACCATTGAGCCAAAAATTTAGTTCATTTAGTTTTTATTAAAGACATGGACTTGACCAACTATAACTATTGCAATTGATCTAGAGTATCCTTGACCTAATCTAAAACAATACTTGATTAGATTTAGTCAATTATTCTAATTAAGTCCATTCTTTAATCTAATCTTAAGTCTAACCCAATTAATGGACCTAATTTATACTAACCCATTAACCAATGTGTTATAATTTTGTCTTAAGATCTTTAATTCATAATTCTAGATTCTAATTTATAATCCTTAATTCCTAATTAAGTATTGAGCTGATGAGTTGGAGTTTGGCATTTGAAAATAATTTTTAAGTTTTATAAAATATTTTTATAATCTGGTTCTACCCACTAAATTGGTCGACTTATTTTAGAAACAGGTCGGCTCATTTCATAAATAGCAACCAGTTGCATGTTTGAGTTAATAACTATGTGCAAGACATAAATAAAACCATGAATCAATTTTAGATTTAATCTAAATATATTCATGATTAATATTTTTAGATTAAAAAATTTTAAATCTATTAAATCATAAATTCATTTAGATCATATCTAACATATTTATAATTATTATTATATTTTTAGATCAGCACGAACTAGGATAACATCTCTACTATAAGAGATAAATCTTATAGCAGGACAACCTTATAATCAGTCCATGCGATCTAAAAATTTATTAATTTTATATTTTAATCTAAAAATATTATTTAGATCTAATCTAAATAATCATATCCAAATATAGATAAATACCATATCATTTAACCTGGCTCTAATACCAATGGTGGAAAAAACTTATAGGATTTCATGCACGCTTTTCAATATTTTTTCAAAAAAAATAAAGTGGAAGACTTCAATTAATTTTATTAATCTATTTATGCACATAAAAATAAATATACGAAGCTTCTAAAAATAAAATTAAAAATAATTAAAATAATTTAACAATATAATTACTTTATGTGATGGCTGGGATGATGAGCTCAGCTGATCATGCAGCTGTGGGTCTCGGAGAAGCTCCACGATCATGTCATGGATGACATCTAAGAGGCTCTAAGGTTGCTGGCTCAGAAGCCTCTACACAACCTCCTCCACATGTGCATCACTCTAGGTTTGGAACACCGAGGCCTATGAGAACGTTAAAGGATATCGAGATAGTGGAGGGTCAAAGCTATGGTCGAATCTTATGACCCGCCTCCTACTCACCTCCCCACCCCCCAATGGTGCTGAGCCATCCCTCAAGGTCAAGAGGGACTGAGAAGATGAGTCATCATCGTACCTCTCAGCAACGTACATCACATAATGCATCTGTAAAGTTTAAAAATATATTAGTTATAATAAAAAAAATAGATCCTGTAACAACGTAATTAGTAAATAAAGTTTGAAATTCTTACCATGATCTATCATGATGTAGAATCTAAATAGTCACTAATCTTTCTAAACTAGTGTGTAGCCCATTACAACTGCAGCTGATCTGGAGGATGACCCAAATGCCATATCTATAATAAGTAAATAATAAAATTAAATTAATTAAAACATACATATATGAGTTTTTATAATTCTACCAAAGAGTTTTAATATTAATTTTTTTCAGTCTGTCAGCCATAACATGTGTGCCGATCGAGCCACTCGTATGCTTGATTGGTTCCAACTAGGTGGCCCAATTTTGTCGGGTCATCTGCCGCCTACTGGAGTACTCTTTACTACTCCACTGGTCATAGAGGGCCTGCCAAATGTCCGCTCGCATCCAGTGATCCATGAAGGATTTTCAATCCGATGGTGACTAGGAATTGGAGTGCTGGATGGTAAACTACTTGAGGCTATAGAGGCCATCTCAGAGCCTCCATATGGCCACCTCCTCAAAGATCTGATAACCAACCTTCTCGTTCTGGAGAGTCTCGAATCGATAGTACTGCTGCAAGATAGAAACAAGCGTGTATTTATATATAATTAAAATATCAACATATCAAAAATTTAAAAATTAAACTAGTTTTGACTTACTAAAAATATCCCTCAAGCTGCATCACGTGCTCCAAACGGCTAGCTAGAAAACTCGTTCACCGACCCCAGCATCAAACATCGAATGATGTCGGTAACCACATGAGATGCTCCAGACTCTCCAAATGTGCTACAAAATTGATTTTGAATAATAAATATTAACTCTAAAATTGCTAAATTAGAAACATATTAATTAAAGTTATAGTACTTACGAGTGGTTCTAAACATGAATAAGCTATCTATCCTCCGATCGAGTCGGAGGTGCCATGAGCCAAGCAGATCCTCGATCATGATTTTGTGTCTGTAAGCCTATCGCTACTACATATGACTGTGGGATCACTAGTGGCCCCTATCATCCAAACCTATGAGTAAAATATGTAATATAAAAAATATTATCTTAGTTAGCAAAGGATAAAATAATAATATATATCTAAAGTGTTAGAGAGTTTAATTACCATATGATATAATATATGTAGAACCATGCAAGTTAGCTGCATGATCACTCTCTTCTCGAGAGCTCTGTCCTTGGCTAGAATGGCTTCGACCTCTAGAAGATATGATGTGTAATATTTAAACAAAATAAAAATTAAAGCAAGTAGATGACCTAAAAATTAGTTCAAATAAAATATCTATTAAAATATAACAAGATGATTAAAATTTAACTCACATGTAATAAAGATTGTTAATTAGCATCTGCAATGTATCAGCAAAAAAAAAATCCTCATCCAACAATACATGATAATGTGTTGATCTATTGGTCTCCTAATTTAGGCATCTGATTCTTATCCTGCAGTACATGATAATTTCAATACATGAAAATATGAAGAAGACTCAGATCTACTATTAAAAAGTAAAACATTATAAGTTTCTCTGCACCTTTAACCATAAGGTGGCTGCAAGCAATTTTCTGCGATATAATAGACCATCCAAGCTTATCCTGCATTGCAAGTTCTTCTGCATGATAGTGAAATGGTTGCAAATGATTGTCTACGATGTAACAGACCATCCAAGCTTAACCATACAACAACAAGAATAGAATGCATCACCTCCATTTAGGCACATCTCGCATAGGCAGTCATCATACCCTCTATCTTTGAGCCTCCGACCACCTCCTCGAGCTGCAAACTAGAAGTATAAATTTTATTAAAAAATAAAATTCATGTGCTCGCACAGCCTAGTCATCTGGCAAGCTCCAAGTCCGCATGTGCGGGATGCGCATCTTAACCATCCCCATTTGTAATGATGTTCTTTATTTCTATGATTATGCTTTTGAGAATGCCGTACTTTTTTTAAGAGATGTATCAATAGAGAAATACTTGATAATGATATAATAGTTGCCCATTCATATAGGAGTAGATTTTTGTCAAACTACAAGCATTGGTACCTACATAGGAAGACGTGGGAGATAATATGTGCAAACGAAAAGCTCTACTTGTCAAATATATTTACTGATATTCAAGAGCTTAATGATGATAAGCTCGAGCATATGATTAATACATTTGGTGGATTTAATCTAGCTATCAGTGGAAGCCCATGTAATAATCTTTCAGATAGAAACCTCCATAGTCGTGATGGACTATAGAGGTTGCTATAGTTATAGCTTTGCTTAGCCTCTAGGGGGTAGCAACTATATAAAGGGTAAGCATGACTATAATCATAGCAATCCTATCCATCGTGACTATAATGATTGTAATCTAAAAGATTATTACATGGACATCCACCAATAATCAGATCAAACACCAAATGTGTTAATCATCTGGTCAAGCCATCACCATTAAGCTCTTGCACATCAACAAGGTCTTGAACAAGTAGATCCTCCAAAGCCCTTGTAATTATCTTCCACGTCTCGATCCCCATACAAGTACCAATGCTTGTAGTTTGGCATTAATCCACTCCTATATAAATGGACAACTATTCTAACCCTACCAAATATTCTCTATTGACACATTTCTTACAAGAACAACGAGCCCATCCTTGAACTAAGAGTGCAGCATTTTCAAGAACATAATCATAAAAGTAAGGGACATCATTATAAATGAGCATGGTTTGTAATACTGTCCGAACCTTTCCTTAATTTGAGCACTCTACATACCGAGACTAGAGCGTGCAGAGCACATCTCAGCCTTATGTTTGTAGCCCAAACCTTTCCTTGATTTGAGCACTTTATATGCCGAGATCGAAATGCATAGGATACATCTCAATCCCATGTTTGCAACACTGTCCGAATCTTTTCTCGATTTGAGCACTCTACATATCGAGATCGAAGTGCACAGGGCACATCTCGGGCCCATATTTATAATACAGCCCAAACCTTTTCTTAATTCGAGCACTCTACATGTCGAGATTGAAGCACATAGGACATGTCTCGACCTCATATTTGCAGCCCGAATCTTTCCTCGATTTGAGTGCTCTGCATGTCGAGACTGGAGCATGCAGGGCACGTCTCGGACCTATGTTTGCAATGCTTTCTGAATCTTCTCTTGATTCGAGTATTTTGCATGCCAAGACTAAAGCACGCAGGGCATAGCTCGGCCTCATATTTGCAGCTCAAACCTTTTCTTGGTTTGAGTACTCTGCATGCCAAGACCAAAACATGCAAGGCACGTCTTGATCTCATATTTTTAATACTGCCTGAACCTTTTCTCAATTTGAGTGCTCTACGTGTTGAGATCGAAGCATGCAGGGCACATCTTGGCCTCGTGTTTGTAGCCCAAATCTTTTCTCGATTCGAGTGCTTTACATGCCAGAACCTAAATCTCATATAAATTTATACTTAATTAAATAATTTAATTATGCTTAATTAATATAATTTAAATAAAAAATATTTTTTAGTGATGGTATTAGCTTTCGCTAATACTCATAATAGAAGAAAGCTACCGAACAGGACTAAGATATGTGCTAGCATGTTGGAATTGAGGCGCAAGGAGGCACAAGCAAGTAGGGGCTAAGGCTTGGCGATGCGACCACAGATAGGAGCTTGGGGAGGCAGGAGGCAAGAGGCGGTCGAGGGCTCGAGGAGGTAGGCCAGATGCAACCGAAGGTAGATGCTGGGAAAAAGCCACCAGCCAAGGGAGAGGGGGATGGTGGGTCAGGGTTTTGAGGAGACAGGAGGAGGTCGAGGGCTCGATGAGGCGGGCTGGGTGTGACTGAGGGGAGATGGCCAGGGGAAAGCCACTAGCCAAAGGAGAGAGAGAGTGGTGGGGGAACTATAGGGCTAGGGGTTTGGGGAGGTACGAGACAGTCGGGTTCATGGAGGAAGGCAGGAGATGGTCGGGGGTTCGGGGAGAGAGGGGGTGCCAAGGGAACCAAATGGCAAAGAGTGGAGGGTGGCAGGCTGGAATTTTGGAGAGGTAGGAGCTCGGAAGCTTGCGCCCAAGGGCTCAAGAGATGGGAGGTGGCTGGAGGTTAAGGAGGCGAGTCGAGCGCAGTCGAAGGAAGATGGATGAGGGGGAGCCACCGACCAGGAGAGAAAGGGGGTGGTGGGGGAACAAAATGGTTGAGAATTTAGGGAGGCAGGAGGCGGCCAAAAATTTAAGGAGGGAGGCAAGAGGCAGCTGGGGGGAGGTGGCCTGGGGAGAGAGTGGGTGGCGGAAGAACCGAATGGTGGAGAGAGGAGGGTGGCAAGCCAGGGTTCCGAGGAGGTAGGAGGTTGGAGCTTTCATCCAGGGGCTTGGGGAGGTGGGAGAGGATCAGAGGTTTGGGAGGCGAGCTGGGTGCAGTCGAAGGGAGGCAACCGAAGAGAGAGAGGGGTGGCGGGAGATCGAAGGGTGGAGAAGAGGGGGTGGTGAGCCGAAAGCTTACTATCGGAGGAGGTGGGAGGAGGTCGGAGGCTCGGGAAGGTAGGTCGAGTGCAATCATGGGCAGATGGCTAGGGGCTCGGGGAGGCAGGAGGTGGCCAGTGGCTTGGGAAGGTGGTCGGATGCAACTAGGGAGAGGTTGCCGATCGAGGAAGAGAGGGGTGGTAGGGAGACCGAAGGGTGGGGGAGAGGGTGATGGTGGTGGAGGATAAAAATATTGGAGGGCAGGCGATGGTGGGAAAACGAGGATGCGGTGGGTGGTGGGTGGGGGGAAATAAGGGGCTAGTGAGCATGTGGTGGCGTGGGGGCAAACAAGGCGCCTGATGAGGTTGAAAAAATGAGGATGGAAAGATTATTAACAACGGCAACTTTCGTTGCTAATAATCCTTTTCCATCGCTAATATAAAAAATATTATTAGCGACAGCAAATATCATCAGTAATAATATTTCTTCACTAATAATTATATTATTAAAATAATATTTTTTAATTATTAACGATGGTATTCTTGAAGGAAAAAATCTATTTTCTGGATCAGGTTCGTTCAAATCTGATTAGATCAGGAGAGATATTTCAAAAAAAATTTCTTGGAGATCTTAATCAGAACTAAGACTCCTCAAATTTGATCTTATTAATCTAATAATAAAAATAAAATAAAAATAAAAAATAAATCTAATTTAATTATACCTTTATTTTGGGTAATCTAATTATCCTGTGATGATCTCGATGTTTGCCTGAGGTTCTGGATGTAGCCACGCAAGTACCTGGTCTCTATCGGTTAAATCCACTTAGATAGGATATGGAGATCTTCTCCTTCTTAATCAATCCTCTAAAAATTAGATATAGATCTGATCTTTAAGGTCTTCAAAACTTCTTTAGAAGAATTGTCGTTGTCTCTTGCAATAGTGCTGCCTTCTTCCTTTCCTAGCATCTTTCACTTGCTTGGATTGCACCTTATTCATGCCCAAAACCTCTTGGGCGTGGAGAGGAGAGAGAAGACTAGAGGGTGGCATGGAAAAGGAGGGAGAGAGGCTTTGTGGCATGGGCTAAAGGTAAAAGCATTAAAAACCTAGGCACAAATAGGGTTTATATGGACCCTATTGCGCCTTGCAGTGCCACATCATCTTGGCCAATCATGGCCCTTTAAGCAATCAAATCTAAATCTGATTGGTGGAATGACATCATTTGATCCAATCAAATAAGAGACCCTCAAAATCCTCCTAAGATGGTGCCAAAACTGGGTCAAACAAGAGTTCTTGGTGCCATAGAGTTTAATCCCTTGAAGCAACCCTAGAGTCCCATCTGTATGGGACTCCTCCTTTATCCTCATGGGATGCACGCCTCCCTAGGCATGCACCCTCTTTCTATTTGCATTTAGTAGGAGGACAAGACCTTAGGTACTCTCCTATAGGTGTATGACACATGGGCAGATGTCCAAGTGTCTAGGGTCAACATTTGACCAATGTTTGAAAACAGGAATTAGCAGGTGATCGAAAATGGCAGGTGTTATCTTAAATTTATCTCATAAATTTAGAAAATTCTTTTCTAATTTGGACAAGCTTCAGTTAGAGTAAGTAAAGGTTCATGAGTAATCCTAAACACATTTGGCTCAGTCAAGACAAGCTTTAATGATTATTAAAGGAGAACATTAGGCTCAATCATGTGCTAGCATGATTTTCTTAAACCTAATTAAATCTTATTCAAATCAATTAAATTGGGTTAGTCCAATTGATGACATCCAGATCTAGACCCTTGTTTGTGTGATCCAATTAGGTTCAGTTTCGTATGGTAATGGGATATGTCGCGATCTCTATCACCGACATCATCGAAACATATTTCGATGGATCAAAACTTTTTTGATTTAGACAACTAGTATGATCGATCATCCAAATCATTCTAATTGCTTCCAAAATCCACTAGTGATACTGAGCAGCATATGGTGGCAACCCATTAGAACTGAAAGTGAATCTCTCGGTGTAGTTACCTATGTGATTAGGTTTCTTTATCTTGATCTCCGACCGGATTAAAGCTAAGGTAATCTCGTCAAATCCTAATATCCGTCATATAAATTAATCATTCGATTCAAGTCCAATGTGAAAACCCTAATAGAAACTCTTTCTATTATTTCACTCTGCCATGGCCATGGGCTTATGGGCTTGATTCTCATGATCATCATAGGACTGCTCCTTATCTACCGAGGTAGATAGATCTCCTATTAGGGCAATCCAATTCCTACAAAGAATATGCTATAGCCTACATACACCTCAGGATTTCAAATGGCTAGGAGATCAAGTTATGATGTAGTCAAACTATAACACCCTCAATGTAAACTGCCGATGCACCTCAAGTCAAAGAACCAGACACACCACTACAGCTTTAAGCCAGTCATCGATGAGAAGGTAGACTTCCTCATGATTGCTCGAGGTGGTCACGTTCAGTGCTCTCATTCTCTAATGAGTACCTGCACTCTCGCTCCGGTGTCTCTACACCATAGATTCAAGACTCATTTATTCTAAAGAAGTGATCGTACACCAACCTTCTGGATCAATCACCATCCTCATGATGATCCTACGGTCGGGAGCATTTTATGAGTTAATAATAAAAATTCATATCTTAAATTTTCAACTCTTAAAAATATGAACTATCATTACCATTAACTCAAGGAATGTATCACAAACACTTTCAAATACACACTGTGATAGAAAATAATTCATTTTGTTATTTATAATCAAAATTATAATTTTGTCCTTAGAAATGTATTACAAGTGTCAGCCAATTTGGCTTCTAGGGCACACATATCTAACAAACTACCACTTGACCTAAAGCTAATTAGTTACAAATCTAAGTCCCATCTTCTCAAAGTAGGCTACAATCTTTTGCTGGCCCAACGTCTTTATAAGTGGGTCTGCAGAGTCAACTCTCTTGATCTTGATGTAACCTTTCTTGAGAAATCGTGGATGAGGTGGTATCGCCGCTCGATGTGTTTGAATTTCTGATGAGACCTCGGCTCCTTAGTAAGGGCTATGGTGCCATTATTATCACAGTATAGAGAATGGCATCCGATGGCATTACTCCAATCTCTGCAGTGAACTTCTTATACTAGAATGCCTCCTTTGCAACTTCTCACACAATGATGTACTCTGCTTCTATAATGAAATCTGCTATCATTGTCTGTTTGACAGCACCACCATTATACACAAATAGACTCCTAGATGTCGACTTTCGATCATCTATATTGGACATAAAATTCGAGTCTGTATACCTCTGGACTTAGAGTTTTTCATTACCAAAAATCAACAACATATCCTTAGTTCTTCTCAAGTACTTAAGAATACATTTCATAGAAGTTCAGTATTCTTCATCTGGATTCGACTGATATCTACTCGTGACACTCACAGCATGGGCTATATAAAGTCGTGTACATAACATGGCATACATGAGGCTCCCTATTGCTGAAGCATAAGGGATCTTGCTCATGTGTTCAATCTCCTCAGGTGTGTTGGGACATTTTTTTGGAGAGATGAATATCATGTCTGAAGGATACCAATCCCCTCTTGGAGTTTTCTATGCTAAACCTCTTTAGCACTTCCTCTATATACATCTTCTATGAAAGATCTAGCATCCTATTCGGTCTATCTCTATAGACCTTAATTTTTAGAATGAAGAATGCTTCTCCTAGGTCTTTCATAGAGAATTCTTTAGATAACCATATTTTAACTATGGTCAATATGGGAATATCATTTCCAATAAGGAGGATATCATCCACGTACAGTACAAGAAAGATAATAGTACTCCCACTAATCTTTTTCAAAATACATGGTTCCTTCTCGTTCTTGATGAAATCAAATAATTTGACCACATCATTAAAATGAGTATTTCAGCTTCGAGATGCTTGCTTAAGTCCATATATGGACCTTTGCAGCTTGCATACTTTGTGATCAGCATCACTGAATGTGAAATCTAGCAGTTATTCCATATAGATATCTTCCTCAAGATATCCATTTAAGAATACCATTTTCATATCCATTTGCCATATTTCATAATCGAAATAGGCTATAAAACTAAGCAATATGCGAATGGATTTTAGCATGGCTACTGGTGAAAAGGTATTCTGATAGTCAATACCTTCGCACTGACTATATCCTTTTGCGACTAATCAAGCTATGAATGTCTCCACATTTTCATTTGCACCAATCTTTCTCTTGTAGTTCCATTTACACCCAATAGGTACTATACCTTCAGGTGGATCTACCAAGGTTCAGATTTGGTTTGAGTGTATCGAGTTAATTTCTGACTTCATTGCCTCTAACCATTTTTTGGAGTCGATATCCGATATCATCTCGTCTTAGGTTTTGGGATCATCACCATGAACCTCATTACCTATAAGGAACATTTTCTCTACTTCCTCTAAAATAGTACCTAAGTACCACCCAGGGGTATGGAAAATTCTTTCTGATCTACGATATGGAGGAGATAGTGATTATATTGGCTCAACCTAATTTAGTTCCATAGGGTCCTTAGCTCGTTGCTCTTGGGAGACTTTCTCCTTAAGCTTGATCTACTTTCCAATGCCACCATCTTGAATAAACTATTTTTCAAGAAAGATGGCATGCCGACTCACAATCACATTATGATCTTCTGGAATGTAGAAATAATATCCTAATGACTCTTTACGATATCCTATGAATCAAGCTCTAAAGGATCTATAGTCTAACTTATCCGCTTGTTGTCTTTTGACATGAGTCGGACAACCCTAAATTTTGAGATGACTCAGACTTGGTTTCTTATCATGCCATATCTCATATAGTGTGATAGAAATGATTTTAGAGAAAACCCTATTCAGTAAATATATAGCAGTTAACAGACTATGTCTCCAAAGAAAATCAGGAAGGTCTATAAAGCTCATCATGGATCGAACCATATCTAATAGGGTCCAGTTCCTCCGTTCTGAAATTTCGTTGAGTTGAGATATTTCAGGTGAGGTCCATTGAGAGATTATACCATATTGCTTAAGATAGTTCAGGAATTTTCAACTAAGGTATTCACCTCCTCGATCTGATCGAAGAACCTTAATGGATTTTCTAGTTTGCTTTTCCACTTCATGTCTGAATTTCTTAAACTTTTTAAAGACTTCAAACTTATGCCTCATAATATACACATATCCATACTCAGATAAATCATCAGTAAAGATTATGAAGTAGACAAAGTTGCCCCTAGTCGGCACATCAAATGGATCTTACACATCAGTATGTACTAGGGAAAGTAGATCCATGGCCTTTTTCCCATGTCCTATAAAAGAGAGCTTAGTCATTTTGCCATAAAGACATGATTTATAAATTGGATGTGACTCAAAAGTCAATGGACTCAATAGCCCAATTTTCTCTAATTTGTTAACCCTATCTTCTGCTATATGACCTAGCCTTAGGTGCTATAGATACCTATCGTTAGGACTATCCCTGGATCATTTTGATCCTATGGCATTCATATTTTGTTCGATATTAAAGATAGATACATCAATATGTAACTGGTAGAGACCGTTAATAAGGAAACCACTTGCAATTTTATTTTTTTCATAAAGAATATTACAATGGTCCTTAAGAAAACTATTTACATTGCCTTCTTGTGCTAAATATGAAATAAAAATCAAATTTCTGCTTGCAATAGGTACATAATAATAATCCTTAGGTACTAAATCTAAGTCGAACGGTAGTCGAAGAGAGTAGGTTTCCATGGCTACAGCAGCAATCCTTGCTCCATTTTTTATGCATAGGATCATTTCACCATCCCTCAACCTCCTGCTATACTCAAGATCCCGCATGGAAGTGCACAAATGAGCACTAGAACCAGAGTCAAGCACCTAACTTGATGGAGAAGAAACCATAAGATTAGATTCAATAACGAGCATACCTTCAAAAGGATCTGTCTCCTTCTTGTTCTTCAAGATGGCCAAGTATGTAGGGCAGTTTCGCTTTCAGTGGCCATCAGTATTACAATAGAAACACTTTTCTTTGTCAGCGATCTTCTTCTTTAGCTCTGCCTTCTTTTTCTTTTCGTCTTTCACCTTCTGCTTTTTCACAGACTTCTTCTTTCCAAAAGACTTTCTCTTGGAAAAAATCCATTCTAAAGTAAGTACTGAGCCTTTAGAACCTTTCATAGAAAGCTCAATAGTAACCAGTATATTCATAAGCTTGGTTAGAGTATTCTGAAGTTTATGCATATGGTAGTTCATGATGAACTGCCCATACGCATCAGTCAAGGATTGCAGAATTATATCATTCTGCAGATCCTAGTTTAACTTCACTCCGAGCTTCTCAAGCTCTTTTAAGTCCTTGATCATCATTAGATAATGATCTTAGACTGACTGCCCATCATGCATTTTAGTCTTAAATAGTCATTTAGTGATCTGATATTTGGTTGCGCGACTCTATTCACCAAACAACTCTTGTAGGTGAGCCAACATTTGGCTGGCAATCTTGATATCTTCATGTTGCACTGAAGTCATCAGACATAGAGCCCAATATAGTATCTGACCTTATATATTTCATCCATCCACTTATCAAGAGATTCGCTCTCTGTTCATCTCTC